>PVKA01006518.1:0-83176 GCA_004027165.1 Ctenomys sociabilis | reverse complement strand
AAGATCCTGAGTTAGATCCCCAATAGGGAAGAAGAAAGGGAAGGAGAGGGGAGGGGAGGGGAGGAGAGAGGAGGGGAGAAGGAGGGGGAAAGAGTGAAAGAGGTGGGGAGGGGAGGCGCGAGGGAGGGGAGGGGAGAAGGGGAGAGGGTGGAAGGAAGGAGAGGGAGGGGGAGGTGAAGGGGGAGGGGGAGGTGAAGGGGGAGGGGAGGGAAAAGAGGCAAGCAAATGAGCAAAAAAGAAAAAAGATGAACAAACAAATGAACAGTTCAACAGCAAGCTAAAATGGTCTGTTTTTGGAAACAAATTGTTAAGTTCTTTTAACTCTCATAATACTGTTATAATTTTCATTCATGAAACAAGTTTTTCAAGATCAATCATATACAGTCATTAATCTAGACATAACTCAGAAAGTCAAAAAAAAATACTACAAAATATGGGAGTAAAAGTAGAAACAAGAGATATATCACATTCAGGAAGCTCAGTCAGGAGAATCATAATGAGTTCAAGGCCAGCCTAAACTATACAGCAAGACCCTGTCTCCAAAAAGAGAAATATAGATGTTATAAATCATGTTATATTGTATTAGATTTTGTTTTACAGTTGAGGTTTCTTAATTACTTAAAAATTCATAATAATAAATCACATTTACTATCTCCTTTATAACATGAACATAAATAGAATTAATTTCTTGTTCAAAGCATTTGAGATTAAATTCCATCAACCATGGAATTTTCTGCAAATGTTACAAAACACTTTTCTGGCTTATTCTGAAAGACAATGATTGGGTTTCAGTTTATATATAAAAGTATAGTTTGTACAAATAATAGCAGGGTTAATATCTGGAACATCTGCTTTGCTATTAAAATATTACTGCTGTGACCCCCTTTTTTCCCTAGACTAGCAAAAATGAAAATAAGTAACAGATGGAGATTGACCCTAGAACTTTCTCCATGTATTCTGAAGTGTTTCACATAGCATGTTCTTACCACTGACAAATAAAAACATAAATGGAGAAATTAAAACAAAATCCAATAAAAACAGTTTATTTGGTAACAAATGCTCAGGAGGCCTTAAAAAAAGGCAACTGATATTCATCAAAATAAAGACAACAGGAAACAGAGACAGAGCTTTTGCAAGTGGAAAGAAGCCCAAGAGAAAGGGGCAAGGTATAAAAAGAATTAGATGGGCTGTATACACGCACCAACTCCCCAAGATGAATGTAGTCATGTACTTCAAGCATATAGCAGTAAAAAAGTAAAGAAATTAAAAAACAAAATTATTTATGGAACCTACAAATTTAACTTGAAGGTAAAAGCAGACAGTTTTCAGAACAGCACAATGCAAACATTACAATATTATAGGAGACAGTTCTGAAAATTCATCTGTTTAAAAACCACAAGGCCTATAAAATGACAAATGGTGGAAATGTAGCTGAAAGAGGTAGTAGAGTAATACTCCGTGAACATTTTGGCCGTGAAACATTTGATACAGAAATCCCGCCAAAAAGACAGAGGTCAAGCAGAAATAGCAGCTCAGCATCAGAGCTGCCCCCCATCAGCAGAGCCCTTCCACTGCCTAGAACTCTCCTCCATGAGGGATAAAAAACTTCATTTGAAACCTGCAGTTCAGCTCAGCTAAGATCCTGACTTCCGATAGTTCCCTTTTCTTTACTAGTAAGAGAACTTTTTATCTCTATTGCCTAGTTATTTATTCATAGAATCTTAGCTTAGGTACAAAAACAAAATTTTAGGAATTTTAGAACAGAAAGGGTAGGACTTTCCATTCAGTCAGGTCTATTTCTGGGCTACTTGGCCATATAAACTAGCTGCTTTTAAAATGTGATGTTTGTGCTTGCCTGGCAAGTGCAAGGCTCCAAATTCAATCCCTGATACCAAAAATAAATAAATAAGACTTTTTTCAGAGATCATGAAAAAAGACAAGGGAAAGAAATACCACAAAAAGTAATATATGTCAACATTGCAATTCTCACAACTCTGCCAGGTGAGAACTATACTCATTTCACAGTTGGAAAAAAAAAAAAAATCAGAAACAGTCAAGCATGCCCAGATCATGTAATTGGCAAATGGTAGGACCTGGATTTAAATCCACAGTGATTTAATCTAGGGCCTGTGCCCTTTCCAATGAGAACTTTACATGGTGTAGAAGCTCCAGCTATGAAGCAAAGCAGGAAGTGCAATGTGAACAGACAGAACATCTACAGTCTCCGGAAGGGGTCAGAATGACAGGATCCCCTCAGAAGGGCACCCTGGATAACCAGCAGCACACAATGTGGTGGCAGAGCACTGAGAAAACCCACTAAAGAAAAAGAGGAAACAAAACCAAGAAAGCAAAGTCAAACTTAATGAGGCCTAACTGATCAATGTAAATAAAGTTTACTAAACACATTATCAAACCAGACATGGGGGAGCACACCAGTTTGATACCAGCCTGCGTTAGACCAGTCTGACCTATATAGTGAGACCTTGTCTCAAAAAGTTAACCAATCAATCAATGACACATACTGAAGAAATCAAGAAAGAGAATCACTGTACTTAGGTGAAAGCAGTGAATCTAAAAGAAAAAAAAAGAGAAACTGCCTGACTTAAATTCATAATTATACCCTATTTCAACAAAAAAAAAAATTTACAAAAAGGTAAAATGCCTTTCAAATAATTAGCAAACCCCTACAAAAATATTAGCTTCATGTAAAATAGATTATTTAAATAAAGAAAAATCTCAGCTTTTCTCTAAAAAGTCATTTCCCTTGATTACCCAGAATTTTGATGTAAAAGTCATGTAATATATAGGTTAAAGTAAAAAAACATAAAGCTGAACACCACAAAGTGGTGATTGGTGACTACCAATCAGCTTTGGAAACATTCTAGAAGTTACAGGGAACATCACTCTAGAAAGTAAATGACTGAGTGGGGTGAAAATAAAAGGAACTGGAACTGGTCACAGGCTCAGTGGGGTATCACTCCTACACCACTGCAAACGCCAAGAAGCTTTCAAGGTAGATTACAAAATTTCTAAGGAACTTACCACCTACGGGGGAGGGAATCAAATGCTCAAACAAGTGACACCGCACTCAAGTCTATGAGAGGTACAACAGAGGGGTAAGTTCTCTGGGAAAGCCAGATGAGACTTCCTTTGACCAGAGAATTGCGGTAGCACTAAAATGGAAATTTTTGTTTCTGATTTGGGTGTTTGTGTGTGTGACTCGTGGAGGATGGGGAGGCAAAGGTAGGCAAAGAGGACAGTATGTGTCTCATTCATTCCCTGAGATGGACATGTCTTTCTTAGTCCAAGGATCTGAAAAGAGATTATATAATAATATTATAGCAACTGCAGAGTATGAAAATAGGGCCACATTCTCTCTATAATCTGGACAAAGATGATGCTAGGCTTTTAAAACACTAGTCTACTCCACTCACAAATCACACATGACATACAGTATAAAAATCACTCCTTTTTAACCTGTATAATAACCTATGAAAAAGAAAAGGTAGTAACTTTACAGCTGAAGAAATGGACTATTTCCCAAAATCATAAAGCTAGAAAACGGGTCGTGGGAAACGTCTGAACCCACAAGATGTCTTCCACTTCTCTACATATCTACCTACAAATTACCAAAAGAAATACTCCCAAGAAATTCGACTAGCTTAACAGCTACCCTGTACCAGGGAAGAGCAAGGCTACCCTCAGCCAACACATGCAGCAAGAATGACCTTAACATATTATGTGGAAATGTTACAGCAAGCAATAAGTCAAAAATACAAATGTAATGACCCTGTTTAAAAACAAGTATACTTCCATACATTTTCTTTTAGAAAAACCACGATGCAAAGTTTCATACCTGCTACTTCAAGTAATACTCTAGGATTCAAGCTCTGCCAGTAACTGCCTCTAATTCTGAGAACATAACACCAGGTCCCGTCCCACATGCCTCCCTACACCTACTTCTGCTCTCACTGTACCTAGGAAATGAAAAAACTGATCTACATGAGCGCTCCTCACAGGGACATCACTAACCCCACGGCAGTCGGGAAGTCTGCTGGGGCCTTTGCTTTCCTTGTTTTTTAAGCATAATCATATTGTATATTTTAAATTGCTTTCCTTGTATTTCTCTTTCATATTATCATCCCAAGAATTACAGTGATTCATTTCAATTATGGGATAAAAAATTTTGTTAGTTAAAAATTTCATTTCAGGATATTTAAGGGTATCAAAAATATTTACTATAAAAAGGAAGCTTTAGATTGCAGAGTTCTGACTAGATGATCTCAAATGTTCTTCACAGTTCTATTATTTGCCAATTTGATGGGTATTTTAAACATAATCAGAAAGGAACAGTGATAAAGAGAGTGTACAGGCTAATGTAAGGGCAAGAACAAGAAATGCTAAATCTGCTTCTGCACTTGATTAAGCAATTAAGTTCACTGAAAAAGCAACTACATCCTCTTGCCAAATACATAAGCAAAACATTGCCTGCTTTACTTTTACTAAAAAGGTAAAAATGTCAAAAAGAAAATCAAACTTATAATATGGAAGTATATGCATATGCTCAAAAGGAAGCCTAGAGTTGGTAAAAATTCAGCCTACATATTTTAAGCATCAAAATGACCATTTTATCAAAATGGTCATAAGGTGAAATAAGTCCTGAATCACTAAGATAAAATGAAACATAGTAAGTCTATACTGTCCTACCTCAAAACTAAGAAATTAGTGATATGTTTCCAAGGGAAATTACAAAAATCTTATTAAGAAGATACTTTGAGGATCATCTCTTTCATGGTGGAGAAGAGTTCAGATATTGGTAGATGCAATATTCTATTACCAAGCTTTTCTGAAAGTTACACTTTTTTTTAAAACGTATTTTTAAAAATTGATCAAAAAACTTGATCCATCTTAGTCTTAACCATCCAGCAGAAAAGTATAAAAAGGACATATATAAAGTAAAGCCATATTAATATACTGAGCTGTGAATGGCTCAAGTCAACAACTTCTGCAGATAACCCACTACTATTGTGGACTCCTGGACTGTGCTGGATTGTTTTGCTGAATTCATGAACCTATAATATTTAGATGCCAATGGAATACCCATCTCTGACAGGACTAAACAAAAAAAAGATGATACAAAGGAAGGACCATTTTGTATTTGTATATACAGAATAGTTACGATAGATATACAGCTACTTTCGCTTAACTAAATGAGAAGATCTGTACTAATAGTGTTTGGACAGGATATCCTGTTTGCTTCTTGTTTTATGCATAGCCACTAAGAAGGTAACAATGTACAATGTATTGATTAAAATAAATAAATCATAAAAAAACTTGATCAAATTCCTACTATAGGCCATTTTCCAAATATACACATAATTATAGACATAATACCTGTGTTCCTGTATTCTTAGGATTACCAGATGTACCCTACGTTTCCTGCCTGTGTCACTAGATTAGTTTTCAGCACAAAAGACACACATGTTCTTTCTCTCATTTAGCTCTCTACAAGAGCACTACACTAAGGAAGTAAAATTACAGTTTCAAAATTTTTATTGGCCACAAGTGAAAATAATACACCTAAACAAACATATCTAAAATATTGTAATTTCAACAAGCAATCAATATAAAAGATTACCTTCACTTTATCATATTGCTTTTGAAATATGATGTGCACTTCACACTTGAAGTATACCTCATTTGCAGTAGCCACCTCACCAATGGTGGACACCATGCCTATGCTGCAGTGGGCAGTACAGCTCAGCACAGTGCTGCACACGGAGGAGCACAATGCACACCAGTGACTGAGATCAAACCTATAGAATTTCCATATTGAAAGAAATTTGTCCGAACACCTAACAAGAATAATGTAACTAAAGTATTACAATTCTTGATTTCAAGACTTAACCAGGCCTGGCCAAATGGCTCAGTGCAGGGGATGGGGGTTTGATCCCTGGACCTGCCGTGCCGCCCCGCCCCTGGGGCTTGCTGAGATGGCAATTGAGACTGGGTTTGGTGGCGTGCACCTGTAATCCCAGCACTTGGGAGGCGGTAAACAAGCGGATCACTATGAGTCTCACCTAGCAGTGAGACCCTAAACACCCTGTAGATGTTCCCTAAAATAAAAAAATAAAAAATAAAAAATAAAAAAAAGACCAACAGGAAGTATTTCAAGAGTCTCATTTCTTTTCTTTCTTTCTTTCTTTTTTTTTTTTTTGGCAGAACCAGAGATTGAACTCAGACCCTTGTGCTTTCCAGGGAAGCACTTATTCCACTGAGCCATCTGTCCAGCCCCTCAAGAGTCTCATTTCTTAAAGATTTATTTTTTAAATCAAGAGGCCCAAAGAAATACAGTAACTTGGTATCAAAATGTGTTCTGGAAAAAATCTTGGTTTTCAGTCCTAAGTCCTCCTACAATGAAACTTTCTCTTTTCAACATGAAGATAGATAGCCTCTAAATTAGTTGAAGCCTGTGACCAGACAATTGAGGATTGAATCCAGCTCAGCCACTTAAAAACTGGGAAATTTCCAACCTTTTCTTCCTCGGATATAAAAACTGAGGATGACAATAACCGTACCTACACATCCAAGGGCTGGCAGGATAATCTGAGGAGTTGATACACAGGCAGAGCTCGGAACAGCAAATGGTATTCAGTATGCACATTCAGCAATACAGGGTACATATTAAGCTACTAAGAGGAGACTAATAGCTAGGTAAAGACCTGATGTGTAGACTCAGACACAGTGCGCCCCACACGGCCAGCTCTTAGCAGTGTGTGAGAGTGTAATGAGGTTTGCTTGCACACAAGCAGCAGCACTCTTCTGCCTGGCTTTCTTCAGACCAAGCGAAGTCCTGGTGTACACACACTGACTCCTGCCTCACACAGACCTCTGAGCAGAACTGCCCTTTCCTTCCATGACCAGATGAGATAGCAGATTCTTTCCCACTACCTACTGCCTAGGCAGTAAAAAGCTATAAAGCAGTTCCACTTCTTGGAATGGAAATCCCTCCCTTTCTTCTTCAATGGGCCTAAAAATATAAAAAAATATTAAATTTGTTTTTATTTTACTTGCATCTTAGGAATTATATTCTCTGCCAGAGTAAGAAAAATCTTGCCACCAGAACCATCTCTGAAATATCAAATCTGTCTCTAATCAGCTTAAGATACTTCCAAGGGTCATAGAGTGAGTGGCATAGTTAGTCACAGATCTACAGCCTGATCCCTGTTCCAAAGTAGGAAGAGGCAATTTGACAGCATGTCAATAAAAGGAAGACTGGCCCCGTGACAGTGATTACAGATTGAGAGAAAATGGTTTGATGGTTTATTTAAAGCATATAAAAGAATTAAAGATTCTTCACAGGATCAAGGAGAAGCTGCTTTTAATGAGCATCATTTGTTAGTTCTATAAGAAAACACAGTAATTGTATTAGAAAGACTAGGGATAGAATCCAAGACTGTAGAGAACCCAACACAATCCTGGCACCAACAACTCTAAGCACCTTTCTAGCTCTAAAATTCTTAGTACCTAGAAAGAGGACTCTAAATGGCCACAGCCTTGGTGGGCAGGACTGAGGCATAGAAAAACCAGTTAATGGGTACTAAGAATAATTTCCAGAGGGGGGAAAAAATGACACTATCTAGGAATCAGAATCTGAAAACAAAAGCACTAGGAAGCTAGCTGAAGAGCTGAGCTATTTTGAATATGAAGCATTCATTTTTTAAAAAAAATTATTTGTATTTTAACTTGAGTAAAAACTAGAAGCAAAAACAAAGAGAAAAAAATGACATAAACGGGGTAACATACAATGATATATATGTTACAGATTTTCAAAACATGGATAGCTAATCTTATATATATAATATACATATTTTTTAAATAAAACAATCCAACACAGATCAGAAGTCCACAATAGAAGTGGTTATCCACAGAAGGTGTTGACTTGAGCCATTCACAGCTCATATTAATATGACTTGACTTTATATACCTCCATATATACTTTTGTGCTGGATGGTTAAGACCGAGTTAAAGCAAGACCTATATAACAAAAAATGTAACTTTTGTATCAGATAAGGTCAGTCAGGTTTAATGCAAAGAGAAAGCAAGCCTAATTCCAAGGCCAAAGCTATTAGGTGACTACCACTTTGGTGAGGACTGAAGCTGCAGTCACTGTGGCCTCAGTCCCAAGTTAGTCATTAAAAAAAAAAAAGGCAAAACCTTCCCCTCCCCAGGTAAAAATGGATAATCACCTTGATAAGTTTTTTTCAGGTGCCCAGTACAGCAGAGAAATAGGCAGAAGGAAAAAAGGAAAAGGGGCTTTATTATCTTGGAGGACCGGGAAGAATTTGGGGAAGATAAAGAATTCTCTCAACTGGAACAAATGACACTGAGGCTTTTAAGGCCTTTTGCCACAGGTGGAGTCTGAACAGGATGTTTAGATATACCTGAGGGAACTGGTAGTAGTGGTGGGGTCTTCCCTAAGGCGGCAAGAAGGGTGAAAGGAAGTTGTACCCTGAGCTGAGTTGGAGAAGTGGGGGTGGTCTTGAGGAAGACAGGCTTTTGTTTTAAGGGCTTTAGCCATATTAGATGACCACCAAGATGATTTAGCAATTTATACTAGGGCCAGAACCTATCAGACCTATATGCACAATCTGAATGTTGGAGATTACAAAAACTTATAAAGCATTTTGTATTATAATGTAAACACAAATCTTCTAATTGCATAGTGACTTCTGTACTTCACAGAATCCAGGCCTACCTGGACATTTTCATGTGACTTTCCATAGTGGCTACATAGCATTACCTGACATGCATGAGTTCCTAGGTAAGCAAAGACCTACAAAGCCTTGATGATTTTATTTTTAAAAACTTTACGGAGATGTGGCTCAGACCTCACAGGATCTATTTATGCACAGTAACCAGTGGTACAAATCTGAGTATATTCAGGGCTGGAGGACTGTCTCACAGTCCCTGTACAACACCAGCATTACTCTCTGACTGGCAGGAAGAAACACTTGCGGTAACCCCTATTCAGGAGCTCTTTCTCTAGGCAGCCACATGGCTTCTACTCCCCTGGTTTAGGAGGTCTTAGCTTAGAGGTCACTTTTCCCTAACTGCTTCCCAGACCTAAAATGTAACACCAGTATAAGACGATGACAACAACCACCAATACACTTGTGCACTGTCCACGTGGCCCATTATCCCACCCCTACCTCATCTCTGCAGATGCTAATCAAAGTTTGACTTTCTGTATACTTCAAGAGGAAAAGATTTTTGTGTATTTTGTTAACTTCTGTGCCCCAGGCCTAGAGCATGACACCTGTAGAAGTTTAATGTCTGTATGAAAAAAGGGAGAGAGAGGAAAAAGAATGAAGTGGTTTTACTACTACATATGTCATTATTTGTAGTTTCTTCTCATTTATAGAACTATTAATTATCTAAAATTTTTCTCCTTTATAAAGAATGTCTAACTTGAAAGAAACTAAAATAATCAAGTTAACCAAATTTAAACCATAGAAAGCTCCAAACTCCATGCTTTAAAAATTCGTTCCTAATTTTTCATTCTAACCTTTAAAGAGAACTTTGGCTCTGTCCCATGGAAAATACAAAGAAACATAAGGCACTTTCATTCAAAGGCTGCCTTCTACGTAAGAAAACTGTATGTAGTCTTTTTTTCCTTTTTGTTTTTTTCCTGTATTTAGTGCAGGATCTACAGTATCTCACTATGTAGACTGGACTCAGTGATTCTCCTGTTTTCAGCCTCCCAAACCCTGGAATTACAGGAGGTGCCACCATGCCCAGTCTCAACTGCTGTCTCATCATGCCGGGGTGAGGCCAGCACAATATGCCAGCGTTGAACTCCACTGTTGCGCTCTGCCTCTGGAGGTGCTTTAGTCCTCTGAGATACCAGGCCAGCCCTACCTTTGTTTTTTATCTTTTAAGAAGTGCACAGCAGGGCGGGGATTTAGATAGCTCAACATAAGTGCTTGCCTGGCAAGTGCAAGAGCCTGAGTTCAATCCCCGATCCGCCAAAAAAAGCATACTATAAATTTTGGAAAAAAATAAGACTTTAAGTGAACTAGAGCAACAATGGAGAATTTTTCAGAGCTTTCAATGATACAAGCAGCCTACTGTGGCACATGTGTCAAGGTTTGCCGCCAGTGTCCTAAATGAAGTCATGCCATTAGACCACTTAACTATTGAAAAGAAACTAACATGTAATGATTAAAACAATAATTTTTTCTTCTATGTGAAACAGTCAGAGGTGAGGAAGAGGATTTAGGTTTCTGGGGCCACTCTCTTCCAGGGTCACTCAGGGATCTAATTTAGGCCACTTACATGTGGACTTTAGAGTTCCCTGGTTCACATCCATCCAGCAAAAAAAAGGGGAAGAACATGGAGAAAGACATCACATCCACACACTCCTCATGTGACACAGCTCAGGGACACAGGACACAAACATGCTCAGAAGTAAAAGAAAAGCAGATTCTGGTGGACAGTTCATGGTCTCTGCCACAAGGATTCAAAATGAACCAGGAAGAATGGGTGAAAGGGAACTGGGAAGGAGGGAAGTACACAAGTAAGAACAGGCAAGTCGGTACCCAGCACCAGAACTGCAAGGAGAGGCCAGGTCTGGCAATGCTCTGCGGAGAATGGGAGAGGTAAAGCTGGCCGGGCCAGCAGCTCCCAAACATGGAGCCCACTTCCCGATGTGTGTCAATAAAGAGTACAAAAAATCAAGAATATATGTGTATATATATACGTGTATATATATATATGTATATATGTATATGTGTGTATATGTATATGTATATATGTGTATATCTATATACATATATATATATATATATATATATATATATATATATATATATAGGCTCATAGCTTAATAATGCTAAATTAGTATTCCTATGTATAAAACAATTCTCCTATTGCTTAACATATGTGGTATCATAAAATTTCAAATTTGTGCCTAATTTTTATATTAAAAATGTTTTGACAGTTGAGATTGTCAATGATTTTTTCTAAAATAATGCAACTTTCTGATGACAAATTCAGTCTATCCTGTAGTCAATGGCAATTTACTTTTAGTTTTTAGTTACTACATACTTTTTAAATGAGTTAGTTTTTTCTTTAAATGATTTAATACTTACTAAAAAGCCTAAATTGCTTAGAAATTAGGAAAGACATAGTTCCTAATTACGGGTCATAATCATTTATGACCAAGAAAAATGTAAGAAGCAAGCAGGGCCAGGGAGATAGCCGGGCAGACTAAGAACCTGCTTAGGCAAGCACAGGGACCAGGGTTCGATCCCCAGCACCACACTGATGCTGGTGCTGCCCCCAGGGCACTGAGCCAGCCACAGGGACCAGGGATGGTGGGGCACGCCTATGATCAAGAATAGGAGTTTGAATCATCTGAACTCAAATGCAGACTCTTCTATCAAAATAGGACATATATAATTAATATTACACCCAGAAATAAGACTTACAGAAAGTAGCCAAGTTAAGCTAGGTGTGGTAATGCACATCTGTAATCCCAGGAAGCTGAGGTAGGAGCACTGCCACAAGCTTGAGCCCAGACTGGACTACATAGTGAGCTCAAGGCCAGCCTGAGCTATAGATAGCAAGACAGTGCCATCAAAAACCAAATAACAACAAAGAGTAAGAAGCCATCTGCTATATAGCATTAATCCAAAAGTTCCTTCTCTTTTTCTGAAAGACCTACTGTAAGTTATAAATAGTGTAGTATGATAGAAGAGGAATAGAATAATTTTCTATTATTAGAATAGAAAACATTTACTTATCATTAGAAAAAGGAATAAAAAATAAATTCTTTTTGGTAGAAAAATTCAAATGTCATCATTTGCAATGAAAAAGAATTTTATTTGCAGTAAAGAAGTGGTAAATATAAATACTAAAGAAAGTGAATATTTAACCAGGCATGTTGGTGCACCCCTGTAATTCCAGCACTCAGGAGGCTGAGGCAGGAGGATCACTATGAATTCCAGGCCAGTGTAAAGTAATATCAAGACCCTATTGAAAAAGAACAACAACAATAAAAAGTTAGGAAAAATATGAGCTTTTTAAAGTCAGAAAGCTAACTCCCAACCTCTAATGAATCACTGCTTTCTTTTCTTCCTTCCTCCTTCCTCATTCCTCCTCCTCCTCCTCCTCCTTCTTCTTCTCCTTCTACCAGGGATCAAACTCAGGACCTTGCACTTGCCAGGCAGGCACTGATGCTGCTGAGCTATCTCCCTAGCCCCACAGCTCTACCTTAAAAATCCATTTTTCCATCTTCCCCAGTAACAGCAAACATTGAAAAAGATGACACTCCAGAGCACACTTCCTTAAAAGAAGAGGAGCAAGGGGAGTTGTCAGGAAAGTTAGAACAGTGCAAATTCCATTTACTGGAAACCCAGTGCATCGCTTCAGCAAGTCCCAAGCATTCATGTAAATGCTAGCCATACGTCTTTCCAGTCAGTTTAGAATTATTCAGCTATGGGAGGACCAAACCAAATGAAGCCAACCATGCATGGAAAACATCTGCTGATAATTTCTACAGTTAATGGTTTCCAATAGTGGTATATATCTCTTATCATAGTGCTTTCCATGGAAAATGTTCAGGTATTCAATAGTGAAAGATTAGATTGAGTTAAGTAAAATTACCACCAAAAACCACTGTTACCACACAGCAGTCTGTTAATGTTTGGATAATTTAATTAGACTCTGAAAAACTTTCTGCTCAAGTGAGAGTTACTGTTTTTAAAAAATTTAACACACACACACATACTATTACCATAGTAAAAGATCTGTTATTTCTACAAACAGCATTTCAGGCCACTGAAACTTAACCACATATTTGGAAAAATGGAGTCATTTGATAGAGTTCAGTTTAGTTATTTAAAAATGAAATTGCCTTTTAAAAATGTTACATTCTCATACAAATGAGCACACAGTTATGCACTCTAATCACACCAGTTTTAGTCATATTAAAATTTAATAGCTGATTTACAGAATGAACAGCCAAAATTAGCTTTCCCCTAAGCTCTGAACAAAGGCACAGAAACTAGAACTGCATCAGGAATTTAACTCTGGACAACACAATTCTAACCCATTCTTCTAATGCTCTAATTTTACAATGACAATAACACTGGTTAGGGACCAGCTGTGACGTGCACAGACTTGAAGGGGGCCAAACACCAAGCTCTGCCTGCAGTCCTGAGGTTGAGGTTGACTCAGGAATACAGAAGTCTTTGCAGGAGGCTGCAGCCTTCCTGTCTGGGTAGGACAGTCCTGTAACCCTAGAACTCCTGGGCAAGATAATGGCTGCCGCAGAGGCCAGCACAAAGAAAACAAGTACCCTGATAGGGAAAGGATCTTAACCTGATTCTTCTGTGTTGCTGAACCTGTTCC
Organism: Ctenomys sociabilis; assembly: GCA_004027165.1. Classification (NCBI taxonomy): domain Eukaryota; kingdom Metazoa; phylum Chordata; class Mammalia; order Rodentia; family Ctenomyidae; genus Ctenomys; species Ctenomys sociabilis. The sequence goes on along the minus strand of PVKA01006518.1, from coordinate 69,760 downwards.
TCACCCTGTTACCTCCTTCTTACAGCAGTCCTGCTCTAGAAAAAGCACACTAACCTCCCCTGTGCTTTCACTGGCTAATAAAAGTGGGCCAGCTGAAGAGGTCTTTCTTTGTCCCATTCTGAAGCACTGACCTCCTAGTCCCCCCATACCTGCAAATTTGTCTTTATCTTATTGCTTACTATACCCCCCAACCTGGCAACTGAGAGTCTAATCAACCCTTGGTAAGAAAACACTAAAAACTTAAAATGAGAACCTCCAACCTAGGCATAGAATACAACTAGTAAACAGACTTTAAAGCCTCCAAACCAGAATTATTTCAAGAGACCTGAGCCCTTTAAAATGACTAATTTGAGAAGGTACAATACTTCAATAATGCTGCGCATACCTATAATATTTTTAGAATTCCTTTTCTGGGAAATTTTTGTAGATCCTTTAGCACATTCTATTGATTATACTCAAGAAATCTCCAAACTTGGAAAGTGCACTTGAGATTCTTAGGCATTTTAGAAAGTCACAGGAGGACTGCTATAGAGAATATGATGAATCATTACATGGGGTCCTTTATATTTGGTCAAAAGTGAGATGTAAATACAAAGCAGTAAGACTAATTTTTCTGGGAGGCAACCATGGAGAGGCAAAGGCTTCCAAAGTGACTGCTTTAAAGTACATTCTTCCATTCAGACATCCATGTAACTCAGTTCTACAACTAAATATCCAGCCCAGTTCTCATCGTACCCATGAGTAAAGGAAATTTCTAAGAGGTGAAACAAATTCCCTAGATTTCTGACAAAATGGCAAAGAAAAACCTGAAAGTCAGTTTTCCTAATTCTATGTGGTATTCTTTCCCCTACACTATACTGCCTATGGACTTTAAGGCTTGAGAAGAAAGTAAAATTGCCTTTAAAAATGCTTTAAAGATTTCAGTCTTAAAATCAAGCTAGGGACACTAGAATCTCCAAAATTCTTCTAGAATATGCAATTTTATTTAACATAACCATACCCACACAAGTAGGGTGATTAAACTACTATATGGAGGAGGCCAGAATAAACTAGAAATATCAGTGAGGGACAAATTATATTGGAGTTCAGATGCAAAGTCATTGGGCCCTATACCTGGTTTGCGTTACAAAGTCACATTCAGAACTGAATCAAAATGTATGGTGGTAATGGGGTTGGTTGGTGTCTCTGTTACGTTCGCTTTTCTGGAACAAAATATCCCACATCAGAGTCTAAACAGAGATGTTTACTCTGGCTCACACTTTGGTCCCAAAGGATGGCAAAGTACAGGAGTGGAGTGGAGTTACAGAGAAGCTGTGCTGTGGCTGGATGACTGTCCTCAAAGCCCTGCATATAGAAGCCTGTTGTTCCCCAGAATACCCGCACTAGGAGGTACTCTGGAGCTTTAAAAAGTAAGGCCTACCGAAAGGTTCTTAGGTGATTCAGGGCATGCCCTGGAGACAGAAGTCCAATGGGGCCACACAATCTTGGACTGGAAGCTCCAGAACCATAAACCCAAATAAACTTCTCTTTACCTAGTATGTACCTTGTTCTCAGGTTATTTCTTTTTTTGTTGTGTTTGTTTGTTTGTTTTTTGTGGTACTGGAGACTGAACTTAAGACCTTGCACTTGCCAGGCAAGCGCTTATTCTACTGGGCTACCTCCCCCACTCTCAGTTTTTTTTTTTTATACTGACAAAAAGCTGGCTGACACAAGCCACTATCACTAAGCATTTACTTCTCCAAACACTTCACTAACTGGCATCACCTCACTTAATCCTCACACCCTTACAGATGTAGGAAGTATTTTTATAGTCATCTTTGGAAAACATAACCTGCCATATTTGGTGATTCTAGTGATTTATGTTTTCCAAGGTGACTATAAAAGTACTTTCTGTTTTATGTTTTTATCTTAACAATTTCTTTTTATTCCGGAATAATTTTACATTTCCAGAACAATTGGATGATAGTATAGAATTCACATATACTACTTAGTTTCTCCTATTATTAACATCTTAACACAATATTTCTCATCACTATTATAAATTAATATTATTCTATTTTTCTTAATGACAATCTACATCTCATTTACCTAAAGTTATTTTTTCATAGCAGGCCCACTCGGACACTTCACCACCTTTAAGTATCATGGCTCCTCAGACTCCTTGAAGAACTGACTCAGCCCTAGGTTCATCTCACTGCACAAAGGATACGTCCTAACCACAGTCCTAAATAATTCCCTGCAACTCAAACTGCCTACCCTTAAATTTTAAAAATGTCTTCATGGTGGCCAATGCAGTGAGCTTAAGCTGGCAGACGCAGTACATTTGGGAAAATTACGTAAAGACTTCTTCCAGGAACAGCTTTGCTATGCAGCAAATTCAAAAGAAAATGCGAGTGAGTGGCCACAGCATGTACAGCCATGTGACTATTCAAATAATTCCTATTTGCTTTCATTTAATAGCAGAAGAGCTTTTAAAATATTATTAAATTTATTATACACATTTTAGGATTAAGTTGTAGCCAGTACTAATTGTAACATATTTGGCAAAAAATCTAACCTATGCTGATTAAAATTCTATTTATAAAGAAAAAATCTAAACCACAGAAACAGTACTTAGTTTAGAACAAGAACATGTACATGACTGCCAAACGCAATCCCTATTTAGATGTCTGTCTTACAGAAACACTGTAATTACCAAAACCCAAAATGAATTTCTAAATGTTTCAAGATGAAATAGCCTTTGCATAATGTCCAAGCCTTGTAATTACTTTCTTGAAAAGGTAAATAGTCCAAGTTTTAGCTTAGTACAAAACCAAATCTAAAAGTTAAGAAAGACTGAACGTTCAATTTTATCTTAAATGGAAGCAACCTGCCTGGTACAGTGCACTCCTAGAATCCCAGAGGCAGGAGAGCTGCAGGGAGATCAAGGGCAGCCTGGCTACATAGGGAGTTGAAGGCCAGCCTTAACTATATAGTGAGACCCTGACCCCTCCCTCACCTAAAAAAAGGGAAACAACATAAGAAAAATCAGAATTTCTTAAATTAATCAAATGGAAACTAAAGAAAAATTATTGGGCATCACAAGTCAACTATGAATACATTTGTAAATAATGCAAACACTTAGGCTTAATGATTTTTTTTAAGATTCCTACTATATGTTGAGGTAACAAAGTATCAATCTAAGCAACTGCCCAGAGAAAAGTATCATTACTACATACACAGTGACTTCTTCCTGGTCTTCAATTATTGGCCCCTTTACTACTTTTAAACTCATATGCAGTTCTGTGTGAGGGACCCATACACAGAATATATGCATACAGCACATACAGAAGTACGGCATACCAAGTAGTGCATCTCACTTTACATTCAGAGAGTACTTTCTATAATCTTAAAATGTAGCATTGAATGTTCTTTCTTTTACCTCAAATGATACCCAAGCAAGTATTATTTTCTTCTTGCAGATACACTTCTAAGGTCTGACAGATGAATTGCTTCAGCTCAGGGATTTTGAATGGTATTGCTGATTTGAACCTGGTTCAAGGGCTGGTTCCTAATCCGGTCAGCCCTTCCTTATTCCTTTTACTTTTTTCTGTCTCTGTCTTGTTTCAGTGTGCACTTGCAGTCCTCTAAACACTGAAAAATACAGTAAAATACAGAAGTCCTAGATATAAAGCATATAGACAGAGTGAATGCAGATCAGGAGAAAATACTGTCTGCAATCCAAGAACCCTTCGGGGCCTTCTGCTTCCCAGTCATGACCCACCTTCCCATGGTAACCCTGACTACCATGGTAACAGTTTGTCCTACCTGCTTCTAACTGTCCCTAAGTGGAAGCAGAAAGTATAGGCTCTTCTACATTATCCAATTTATTTTCTTAGCACATGTTTCTGAGGCTTGTGCATATAAATGAGTGTGACAAAGTTTTTTTTTTTTCACTTACAGGTAGTATTTTACTATAGAACATACCAAAATGCATTTATCCATCCTATTTGGCATCTATGTATCTTTCAGGTTTTAACTACCTAAACAATGCCATTATCAAGAATCTTATTTTTTGTTGTTGTTTTGGTTTTTCAAGACAGGGTCTCACTATGTGGCTCAGGACTGTACAGCCCAGATTGGCCTTGAACTCACTGTGATCCTCCTGCCTCAGGCTCCCCAATACTGGGACTACCTGTCTATGACACCACACCCAACAACTATCCTATTCTTTAGAAGAAACAAAGACCCAGAAAGGGAAAAATGACTTAGTCAAAAAAAAAAAAAAAAACACACACAGCAAGCAGACAACCGCGCTAGATCCCAAGAAGCCTGATCTTCTCTTCCCTATGCGATAAAAATAAAAGCCCATCTAATTCTTAACATAATGATTTTTAAAATTCTCACACAATAAAATAAATCAGGGCTGGGGATATAGCTCAGAGGCATGACTGCCTGCCTGGCATGCACAAGGCTCCAAGTTCAATTCCCGGTTCTGCAAAAAATAAACACATACACAGATATATACATACATATATACAAATTAAAAATAAATCAAATCTTAAGTCAAACATTAATATAGCAAGCATTATAGTATTCTTGTTGTCTTAAGTTACTTATGTAAAATACATGGAGGCTGAAGACAGGAGGACTACTACAAGTGCAATCTGTGTAGTGAGACCCTGTAGACCCTCTACTAAAATACAAAAAAATTAGAAAAAAAAATTAAGACTGGGTGTGGTGGCACACACCTGTAATCCCAGTGCTTGGGAAGCTATGAACAGGAGGATCACTGAGTCCGATCCACTGAGTGAGACCCCATAGACCCTGTAAACCTTCTATTAAATAATATTAAAAAAATAAAATTTTGATTCCAAGACTAAATTAGAATTCCCAAGTTAAGAATTCTATAAAACTAAAGAGACAGCAGTCTCAATTCATGAGAATGACAGCTAGCATTTCAGAATTCTTTATTTCTAAGTCTGCTCAGAGAAAGTATAAGACACCCAGTTTTTAGATCAGCATACAAGAGTCAACTTTACTCAAATATATCTGAAAATACAGACTAGCAGAATATTTAACTACTAGGAGCAAAAAGCTAACCTGGAATTATGGCCCTCTCCTACCTTCTGTCTCTTCTCTCAAATGCCTTGGGGACTGGCTTGAATCTATTATTTTAATCCTTCATGAAAATGTTTCATTTTATGTTCTCATATCCCAGACCACAGAATTCAGACCACAACTTACTTCTTAGTTCCTATGACATTTTCTTACTGGTACTAAAACCTTTGGGGGCAAGGGAGAAATAAAAAAGCAAACAGAAGAAGAAAATCAAAAAATCACAAGAAATCTTTAAAGCAAGTGATTCGGTTTTCACCAAAAGGCAGATGGGGTCAGACGAGAATTTTCTAAGCTTCTCCTTCCATGAAAACGTTCTTCTCTGGAGCCCAGCTGAATCCTTGACAACCAAATGCCAGGCTGGCTCTGGTCTCTTCCGTACCACTAGGAAAGGCAGCTGTTTCATTCCTTCTCATGTTCTCTTTCATTTCTCATTTACACCCTCAATGGAAAGCACTGGGACATGTTGATAATGACTCTTCAGGTGTGCACACAATGAAACAAGAAAGATGGGGCCTATGGGCAAGACAGACCACTAGGATCATCCGAAATCTATAACTTAGTCACACACAGGTTAGTGACCATACAGAAATGCCTTGGAGCAAAGAAATACTGTCATACACAGAGACCAAGATGAGTTCCTAGAAATGAGAAAAGCCTACTTTATACATATCATAATGTAATTTTCCTTGTTCCTTAAGGCTCACTTTATCATCCCAATAATTACACTGATGATGCATCATAAATTATGTCCATACTACAAACACTGATATGAGTATACCACAAATAGGTACAACCCAGGATATCAAAGACACCTCTAATTTGAAGAACTTAATTTGCCTATACAAAATCAATTTCTGTTTATTCTCATTAATGAAAATTAAACTTGTAAAGGGTATGATACCCTTAAAAATTCAGTGAAGAGCTAGGAGTGTTAGCACACTCTTGTAATCTCAGCACTTGGGAAACTAGGGCCAAAGGATCGCTGCCAGTTAGAGGCCAGCCTGGGCGCTACATGGACAGTTCAAGGCCCATCAGAACTGCATGGTGAGGGGCTGGGGAGATGGCTCAGTGGAATAAGCGCTTCCCTGGCAAGTGCAAGGGCCTGAGTTCAATCCCCAGTTCCACCAAAAAAAAAAGAACTACATGGTGATACTGTGTAGAAAAACAAAACAAAACAAAAAAGAAAAAAAAATTTCCAATGAAGAGGATAATAAATGGCTCTGAATGCCAAAAGGAATCTAAGTCATAATACACCCGAATAATTCTTACACAAAGGAATGAACAGTTGATTCTGTAGACTACAAGGAATAAATGTTTTATTAAAGAAAGTAAAATGTTTGTAAGAAGACTGTGTCATTCTGTCAAATAAATCTAAGTACTTTACATGCTAGAAATTAAAATGAACTGCAATGTTTAGACACAAATTATTAAACTACCATTTGCACAACTGAAACTATGAAGAAACCCAAAACTTAAATGAGCAATGTAAAAATGCAGCCAAAAATAAATTCAGCTAACGATACCAGAGCTGTCAAATTGTAAACAAGTAAAAATTACCCTAACATACCGACCATTGGTTTACGTACCTTGGCCCAGGTTCTATCACTTATTGTGTAACCTTGAGGAAATTATTTAACCTCTCTGGATCTCAATTCCTATCCTAGTAAAACAGAACTAAAAATGATGCCTACTGAAGTACAATTATTGGAATTAAATGACAAGGCAAACTATTGTGAGCAGCTCTGGGGACAAGTTAAATGTTCAATAAAGGATAGGTACTGTATGGTCTCACACTGACACACAGGTTACTTGAAGTTATAGCCATCTCATACTATCCTTGAAACCACAATAACCTCTGGACAGTTAAACACCTAGCAAGTGGATGCCTAATACTGACTGAGGATTAATGGTCTGGTCAGAGCCTAAAACTTTGAAGCTGCATGTTATTCCATCTTTAATTTAACATGTGTAAAAACCCAGCAACAGGGCAGTTCTAATTACCACTATGTTCCTTTTCGAAGACTTCATTGTATTAATTACTGCCTCTCAAAAGTGTTTCTGAAAGGCTAAATTCACTAGAGGGCATTATCAAGAGAAATATCAGAAATAACTAGTAAAAGGAAAGAAACATCCAACATTCATTTAACAGAAATGTTATGTGCCATTGTGTAAAACATCTATGTTAATTTAAAAATCATTCAATGTTATTTATATGCAAATATTCAGCAGCAATTAAAATGATCTGAAAGAGTTAGGTCACAAAACACACTGTATTTATACATCTTGGTATATAGGTAAATAATTCAGATTATTATAAAGTCTGAGTTCTTTCCAACCCTACTATTTAGCCCCCTAACAATTTTATGCAATTTTATCATTTATAAAAGCAAAGCATGCCTGATCTCTCTGAACACCTGCTTTCTACTTAAGTGTATCCTATACCCTGATCTGTAATTAACTTCTCACAGCTCTTTAAATAAACTGTAACTATAATGATTTATGTGCATTTTACTAATCTGATAAACTAAGACAGCTTGTCCTATATTATTAAAGTATACATCACTTTATACAATGGCAATGATATTGAGAACTATTAATAAAGATACACTTACTAAAACAAAAAAATGTTTAAAGCATACAAGCCAGGCATAGTGGCATATACCTGTAATCCCAGGACTCTGGGAGAGGTACTGCAAGTTAAGTCCAGGCTGGGCAATTTAGTGGGACTTTGTCTCAAAATTAAAATACAAGCACTGAAGATGCAGTTCTGTATGAAGTCCCAGCATTTAGTCCCCAGCACCTCAGGAAAAAGAAGCATACCAAATTAGACGGCATTTGTTACTGTTCCTTACTTATAGCCAGACTCCACTCACTACCAGTTATCAAAAAAAGGAGGAACAGCACTAAGGGAAAATTATGAGCTTCTATAAGATTAAAATTAAAGGGCTGGGCAGATGACTCAGTGGAATAAGCACTTCCCTGGCCAGCTCAAGGACCTGAGTTCAATCACCGATTCCGCCAAAAAAAATTAAAATTCATTAAAGTCAAATTATTTTAAAGTATTTGTTCATTTATAAGGCAATGTTTCAAACATAAAAGTCTGTCAGGCTTTGAGAGGGTCTAAAAGTAGTTACCAACCTCTAGTTCCCACTTACTGTAACTCACAGTAACATGCAGAGAAAAACATGACAGAAAACCTGGTATTTACGGTACATTCATACAGCAGCCACATAGAGTGAAGGACCCCTAACCAATATAAAAGAAACCAGAAACAAAGGCTCATGAGTATCTATCTTTTGCTGAACATCTGGCCCCTCGCCAGGGCAGCTTGTTTCTGTCTGCTTTTTCCTCCTCATAAATTAAATCTTCCTTTCTTAAACTTCATCCCGCTAATTCATTATTGATACTGAGTTTTACATCCTGGTTAGCTACTCACCTAGTATGTGACAGGTTCAGCTGAAGAACAATCAAATGGGAGAGACACACTGGGCAAAATAAGAGGAAAGGGCACAGGAACAGAGTTTCAACACTCTCTCAAGAAATCTCCTACCACCCACATGTTCATTAACGTTTCATGCTTTTTATATAAAGTTCTATTACCTAAGCATGATTATTAAGTTACTGGCCACATTACTGACTGAACACAATATCCAAACCCTTTTCTTCCCATCTCAGAGACCAAAGGGGTGGGATTGAAAGTTCTAACAATCTAATGTTGGTCTTTCAGAGGTTGGTAGCCTCTCCATTGAAAATAAAAGCCCACTCAGCATCTTTTCATTAACATAAACTCAGCTGTGGTCAAAACAGACTCGCTATTCATAATAAAAGATACTCTTTTCATTCAGAAAATACCAAGAGTTTCTACTATCAGGAATTAGGGAAGATGATCAGGTTTTGTTTTGTTTTGTTTTGTTTAGGCAAGCTCATACTTAATTGTCCAGGCTGGCCTTGAACTTCGGATTCTCTTGCTTTAGCCTCCCACAGAGCTGAGATTACAGGCATGTGCTACCATGCCAGCTCAGACATATTCTTTATTATGCCACATTAACAATAAATAGAAGTTTTCATTTTAGAAGCCAACTTGTAAAATATTGAGATAATGCAAATAAAAGATAGGGGGGAAAATATTACAAAAAAGGCTAGGAACAGGGTTTCAAAATGGTCTGTGCATATTCAAGCATGGACAGTTAAATATACATGTTCAAGCCCAGACATACAAACACATATATACTGTCAGGAAGTTCAGTTTTTGTTTTGTTTTGTTTGTATTTTAGGGAAGAGTGTAAAGGGTGGTGTTCAGGGTCTCACTACTACATTGGACTCATAGTGATCCACCTGTTTATAGCCTCCCAAGAGCTGGGATTACAGGCTTGCACCATCAAGCCCAGTCTCAATTGCACTGCAGGCCTGGGAATCGAATCCTGGCCCCTGCACCTGCTTGCAGGCGCTTTAATCTGCTGAGCTATTTGGCCGGCCCAGGAAATTGAGTATTGAGAATGAATTTAGTTTTAGTAAAATTGAAGCTGAACATGACTATGAGCCCTGAGATGTGAAAGGACAGGGATAAGATCAGTTATCAGATCTATGTGGGTAAGATCCTTGTCAAAAAGCTATCAGCTAATGGTTGTCAACTAGGCTAGTACATGCCCACTAACTCAAGTTGCCACGTTACTCTATACAGCATATGTGTATGTTGTGAACTCTGAGACATAATGCATTTAGTATGTTGAGCTCTAAACAAAATGGTGCCCAAATCCTACTGCAAGGATTGAAGAAGAATCATGTTTTGTGCTGTAACAGAAATACATCATTTTACTTTTTGTCAACAAGAAGCTTATAACATATCTAAAAAGAAATATGGTAAATGTTTACTTTTCAGTGAAAAGGTTACGGAAGAACAGAACAAACACTTCAATACAACATATATAGGAACAACCATAATTTCAAAAAGTTTTATATCCAGATAAATGAAGCAAGATAAAATTATCAAGACAGAAACCAATACAAAGTTACCTTAGGCTTTTAGCGTCCTGCTTTACAAGGTGTGTACCATAGCCAGAAACCGCCTTGCTACTGACTCATGAGTTCAGAAGTACCAGTTTACTTTTCCATGGAACACACATATCATCTCACGCCTTTGTCGCCAGCTTCCCAGAAGGAAGTCCCAACTCAAGTCTTTCAGAACCTGTAAGCGTAACAAGGGGAAGAGAAAAACAAAAGAAAGCAGAGTTGCGGACAGTGCACTAGGCCAACCAGACATTTCCTGGCATCAACAGGTTATAATGGGCCTGCAGAACTGGACAACTCAGCACTACTGATGAAATTAATGCAGGGCAACCCAGGACACTGGAGGACTATGCTAGTCTAGCACTTAAAAAGAGAATGCCAGGGGCTGGGAAGATATTTCGGCCATCTAAGCGCCTGCCTGACAAGCACACCTGGGTTTGATACCCAGTACCACATGATCCCTAGTACCATAGGCTATTCCATTCTGACCCTGTGGGGAGCCGGCCACCAAAATTGGGTGTGTGGCACACACCTATATTCCCTGCCCTGGGGGAAGCTGAGACAGGAGGATCACTAGGAGTCTGAGTTGCAGAACAAGACCCTGTACCAAATAAATAAATACAAACAGACATACATACATGATTTAAAAAAAAATTTTTTTAAAGAATGCCAGATGAGCTGAGGCCAGAATCCTGTCTAACTACAGGCTACAGGGAGAAAGGGAGGCTGTTCTCCCTGACAGTAACATCCTCACAAAGAATTTAAATGCAAAGACAAAATCTAAGCTGAGATCCTAACCAGAGAATAAAGGGATAAGAGGAAGCTCCTTTCCTGACACTTTTAACACACAAGTGATGAAAGAAAAATTCTGAGATGTCCTAAATTTAATTACAAGACCTAGAGGATGAAGGAGGGAAGAGATAAGGGAATTCAATCAGTTAACAGATAAAACATTCATATTTTCATTTCATATATTGTAATTTTGACTTGAATCCTATAATAAACTATCCAAATTCTTGGGACTTCCATCCCCAACCAATCCATAACCAATAATTACTTCTCCTCATACACTGCCCATCCATCCCAAAGCTTTCCCAGTTTTGTATAATTATATCACTCTATCTACAGCAAAAATAGTTTTGATGTAAACAACTTCTGCCTTTCTCCCCAAATCTTCCTTATGAGGATGCCCTTAGCTCTAGTTGGGCAGGCATATTTCCAACTACCTAGCCCTATAATTAGTAGCTACTATAACTTATCCCAGGAGCTGTTCTGTATTCTAGATATCATCTGTCATGACTCAACAAAAAATGACTCAACAAACCCTTTTATTTCAAAGATCCTTCCATTTCAACAGTTTTACTTTATAGGTTCAATTGCAACATGGGGACCCCAATGCTTTCCTTAAAAAAAGGACAAACATAACCACACTCTGCCTACCTCCTAGATTCTGATTCTAGTGCCAAATTGCAAAGACCATTTTATTTTATACAAAATGTTAAATATCTTTTAAGCTGCCCAACTACTAGTTTTGTTTATGCTTATACTTAATTTGTTTATATCTACTGCCTTTGGGCTGCATTTGACCCTGAAGATCCACAAAATTAATGTGGCCCCACAAGATTATAAATTGTAGTATTTTTATATGAATTTTAGCAATATTTTCCACAGCAAGATTATAAGGTGTTGAAACACAGACTACATATGTGACAACAAAATGCTATATAGAAACAGCCTAACTCCACCTCCTGCACTTGTCACATGCAGCTGAGCTGAGTCCAGGGTTACCAGATGACATGCTCTTTGTGCACAGACCAAGACAAATTCCTCTGCACTTAATGGAATCTATGCAAGCCAAATGGTTGGAAACTTGTGATTTACATAATAGACTTCACACTGAAGCATATTTTCACTGACATGGCATAAAAGTAGCTGGGAATGACATGGTCTTGTATCACTCCCCAACTCACTGACATCAAAACCCACAGCAGTCCAAGGTCTTCTCTTGGTTCAGTGCAATTTGGCCAAGGTTGCCTTTAGATCACTGCTAATTTGTAGAAAATTTAAATTACCTCACCCTCTAACGATTCCCTCCCTTACCTCGATGAATGTACTGCTTTTGCTTTTTCTGGGGATGGTAGGAATGAATCCATGGTGGGTGCTTTACCACTGAACCAGTCTCAGACTCATCAGTTCTATCCCACTCCCATCAACATCAACCTTTTCCCTCAAAAGCAACAAATCCTAAGCAAAATACTTGTAATTAGTGAGAGCTGGAGGGAAAGGTCAATTTAAATATTACCTCCTAATGCCATCTTTCCAGCCCCTGAAACTCTTCAGTGGCTGTTCCTACATTAAGCAAAATTGCATCCTTTTGGGTTCTCATGCCCTGAGGAACATGCCCAAATCTATCAAGGTGCTTAGCAGTGCTAAAGCCTTCTATCTATAAAGACCTACTGTCTACATTTTTTTTTAAACAAAAGACAGTGATAATTCACTTAAGTCACATTTCAAACCCTGAAGTCCTCCCTCAGTATAAGTCCAGGCAAAGCAATCTTCCCATCTGTTTACTGGGCTGAGTCACAGTGCCATTATGGTACTAACTGCTCACCACATCAAAGCCCACTTTGCCACTTCTCAGAGCACCAAAGTCACTGAAAACAGGTGATCAGAGCACAGCAAGTAGGTATAACCTGTTAAGTACAAAACTCCAAGACACAAGTGTAGAATAGTTCCCCAAACCCTGCATGTGGAGAACTCAAGTTTTCCATAACATGTTCTAGACCTATGTCTCAATTACTCCTCTCTCATTGCTGGGACAAATACCCGACACTCAAAATAAAGGAAAGAAAGGTTTATTTAGCTCATAGTTACTGGAGGTTTCAGTCCATACTCAGCTGGCTCCAAGGCAGAGCAGCACATGGCAGAGAGCAGAGTTCATGGTAGTAGAAGACAGCAAAACAGCAAGAGCAAAAGGGGAAGAGCAATAGCAACAATGATTACAGAGTGCAAGTCTGTCTCTGTCTCCCTTATGTTACATTCAGGCTATCCACCCCAGGCTGGTGATAGCATGCACACCCATAATCCCAGCAGTACTCAGACCCATAATCTCTGTGGATCATGAGCTAATCACAAACTCTAGAAGTCCACTCCATGACTTACATGAGGCTTTGGGGGGACAACTAGACACAAACCATAACAATCTGACATCTGCATAAGGAGTGGGGGATACAAAAAAGAGACTCTACACTGATTTTTTGCCATTGTGTTCTCGCTAGTGGTTGGCCTTCCTTTGCACTGTAGGGTGTATTTCTTTACCTACTTTTATTTGGCTTCAACTCATTCTGCAAATTTCCTACCTTAACTAAAACTCTGCTACCATCTGTGGTGGTCTTAACCAATTCTTTGCTCAGGACAGAAAAAAATCTAGAAACTACCTCCAACACCCCAAAACCCAGCAACAAATACATATTTAAAATATCCTCCTCTGAGCAGCCAGGTGTGATGGGTGCACACCTATAATCTAGGGAGGTAAAGCAAAAAAGATTGCCAGAAGTTCTGAGGCCAGCCTGGGCTATATAACAAGACTCTGTCTCAAGAAGAGATAAAAGATTATCTCTCCCCCACAGAGACAGCTCCTGTCAACTACCTCCTTCCATTCTTTCCAATTATTGCCAGTAAAATGTATAACCTCACAAGGGAAGTAAAATAATTTTTATTTTTTGGATTTAAGACAAAGAAGCTAAGCTTCAACAAAGCAGTTGCCCATATCCCTTTGATGATATAAAAAATAAAGAGTTCTTAGGAAGCGTGAGGTACTATGAGACATGTGTCACTTACATCTCTTCCAATCTGTACGAAAATCATGGAAAGATAATAGCACAGTCATTGCTATTTACAGTGAGTAAACAGACACAGGGTGAAACATAAAATGTCCAGTCCCAAATCAGTAAATAAGCAGGTGGTACAGTTAAGATGCAAGCCCAGTCAGTGCACATTCAGACTGTAAACTGTTAACAAAGAAGTAACATTATGTTTCTCACACACATATAAAAAGAATACACCTGGAGAACAAATAAGATGTTCCAAGTGGCTTAAAAGAATCCAGCTGGACATGATGGTACATGCCTATAATTCTAGCTACTTGGGAGGCTGAGGCAGGAGGAACAATCTTAGCACCAAGGCCAGTCTGGGCAACTTAGAAAGACCCTTTCTCAAATTAAAAGGGCTGGAGGTGCAGATCAATGGTACAGCACTTGACTTCAATCCTCAGCAGGAGAGAGAGAGACAGACAGACAGAGAGACAGAGAGACAGATAGATATAGATAGATAGATAGATAGATAGATAGATAGATAGATAGATAGATAGATAGATTAGATTAGATAGATAGGCAGGCAGGCAGGCAGGCAGGCAGGCAGGCAGGCAGACAGACAGACAGACAGACAGACAGACACATGCACGCACGGAAAGTCCCAGACTTACAAACATTAAAGCTGCAAACTTTCACATAAAATGAACTTCATATCACTAATATCTGTAGATGTGAACAAATTGTGGAAGTAGCTCACCCTAGTTCTAAGCTTGTATCACTATTTTAAGGTAACTATGAAAGTTAAAATAGTCTACATAGTATGCTTGCGTTTGGTTTTTTTAATAGTTTATATTGTGTACTTGTGTCAAAGATGTGTACGACTTACTTTGTCAGACTTATAAATGAACCCAATGTACAAATGTTCTCCTGGAAATGGAACTCATTTGTAAATCAGGGACTTACAATATAGACACTGGAGAATACCAAGATGAATATATAGAACTGGTTTATTTCAAAAAAAAGAAATCATTTGTTCTCCCAACTAAAAAAAAACTCTTTCACAAGTCTAAACACATAATTTCCTTTGCTACTAGTAATTCACAACTTAGAGAGCTATGAAATAAATCAAAACCAATGAAAGCTGAAAACTCCACAGAATTAGGTAACTGGGGAAACTGCTCTAAAAGTCAGCAACTAGCCTAGCAAGCATGGAGTCCTTGCTTTTGTGATAATGGAAGTTAAAACTAAAACCACAATATAAATTTACAGATGAAAACTTTAACTGGAAAGCTAGAGGAACAAAAGAGGAAAAATAGCTCTGACAATCAGGCCAGTTCCCTTGCAAAGGAAAGTAAGAAATACAGGGAAAAAAGGCTTCCGTGATTGAGAGGTGGCACCAGTCTCATGAGATGGAGCTGCCTAGTCCATTCACGAAAGAAGAGAGACCAGTTTTTGGGAGTATTGTGATGCCAACAGACTGGGGGGAAAATGGGGACAAAGAAAGAAAATAAATACATTTTTATAAGTTTCTTGATTTTGGCAGTGATCTATTATATGACTGATGTATAAATTATTTTTGCATTTTTATTTTAGACAGCTTTCACTGTTATATTCAAATAAATAATTTATTTACAACATGCAATCTATTAATCTCATGTCATGTATTCATTTCAGAAATATTTCTCTAAAATACACTCTGTTTACATCTCATATCTTTCACATTTCAATATAAAGTTACTGAGAAAAAAAGCCTTTTGGCTGGACTTACAAAGTAATCTTTTAGATATTGTGATTAGATTTTTATTTCTCTGATGACAAAATTCTATCCATCATGCTTTTCTGTGCTTATCTGAATTTTTGTTTTCTTTGAAGAAATGTTGCTCAGATTCCTTACCCACTTTTCAATTGAGTTATTTACATTTTCATTAATGAGTAGGGAGGGGCACTTCATATGCAGCATCTAGATAAAAGACCCTTCCAATAAGATGTAAAACCTCCCATTCTATAGGGTTTTTACGTGAAAGTAAAGACACTTGATTTTTACATGTTAATTAGAATCTATAACCTTGTTGAACTCACTCCCAAAAATAGGCTTTTAAGGTGTCATATGCTGGGAGATTTTATGCAAATGTTCATATCATCTGCAAACAGGAACACTTGTCTTTTTTTCTTTAACTCTTTGCAGCAGTATACAACAGAGACCTTAAAAGACCTTTAAAGCATGTAGTAAATATTCTAGGGCTATGGAGTTACAATGTCTATCCCTGAAAGGTCATCTTTAGGTTACATTTTATGACCATCTGGAACCAATTTATGATAAAAGATTTTATTTAAAAAATTTTAATGTATTTAATACAGGATCCACAGGGCCTCACTACACAGACTAGCCTCATAGTGACTCTCACGTTTTCAGCCTCCCAAGCACTGGATTACAGGTGTGCACCACCACACCCAGCTCAGCTGCCTTCTCAGCACCCTGGCGGTAGGCCGGCAGGACACACCAGGGATCGAACCCTAGTCCCTGTGCCTGCCTAAGCAGGCGCTTAGTCCACTGAGCTATCTGGCTGGCCCCAGAAAAGATTTTAACAAGCTGATTTTTCTCAAGTGAACTAATAAAAAATAAACAGACAAAACTTCAAATCTCTTTTCTCTCACCCTTCTGATTCTAATTTGTCAATTAGTTAAGAGGAAAAGTACTCAGAGTAGCTTACAAAGAAAGGCATTACAGTTTGACAGCTAAGTGTATGTTTCTGTGTGTCAATTTTCAGGTGTTTTATTTCATTTGTTATACAGATAAGCAGACACAGATAAGCAACCCAAATATTTTTTACACTTTCGTTTGCATGCCTTAACAGTGAGTTAACAAGATAAAAATAAACATGTCTTTAAGGTCAGTAACATACTTCTCTTGCTGTTGTTAGCTGACTGACATAGTATCAAAAACCTGGTTTTAAACATGCAATGACTGTTATTATTTGTATACAATAATAAAGAGCTTTCCATTGGTCAAAAACAGACAGACAGATACAAACTGATACACAGCTTTAAAAGTGTTATCTGTGTTATAATCGGTTTCCCTGATTCCTCCAAAGCATTTGCTAACATATATTTAAGTAGGTTATAGTTAAAGGGTTAAGCTTTCCATACCTAAAACAAAAAGGGTTTTCTTAAGGTATTAAAATGCTTTTGGTGTATCTTGCAAAACTTTATTAAAAGTAAGAGTTCTACATTGTACTAAGATAGTATTTTTGTGTTTTCCTCTGCTAGACTTTTGGTTACTAAAAACTGAGTTTAAAGAGTTAAAGATTTAAATGTTGACTTGTAAAACATTTTCAATAATCACTTTATGATTGGTTAAATGAACAACTATCTTAGTTTATGACTCAACTATATATCTGTATACATCAAAAACAAAATGTGCTATGAATCTAAGCTTTAAACTTTGTTTATATGAAGTTAAGACTGTGTAAGTTTCAGTGATACAGAATAACTAATAAATGTTCACTTTTATATAATACATATTTTAAAATTTAGTCATATAAAATGACCAAAACTTTGGGCATCACTTTAAATTTGTTCCCACCATTTAAAAGTTGATCAGCATCTACTGGCATTGACTAAATGAGCATTCTGTTATTGCATAAATGAAATGCACTTGTTTATTGGGTAATAAGTCTATTCAGTCTTAAACACCATTTCCTATGTTTATAAGAGTTCTATAAAAATGTCCTTTAATTCTTCTCCATACAATTACAACCTATAAAGCTGTTAAGAAAAATCTGTTTTGCCTTAAGAGAAAAAACTAAGTAAATTTACATAAAGATTTCTATATGGCTATGATGCTAATTATTGCTGGCCATATGATATATTAAATACACTGGAGTTTCCTAAGTGTACATGCCTCCGAAGAAGCAGAATTTGAGAAAAACACCATACTGGTGACTTCCACACTACAGTTGTTCATGATAATGGACTTTTTCAGCCCTATGTTTATGTGATTGTATTTTTATATAACAATAACGACTAAATATTATACAGTTGAGGCAGTGTCAATATAATGATTAAAGATTGGACAGGAGTAAACTATCAAGATCATCAATAAATAAGTACCTTTTAGTTAAAAGATAGCTTGTTAAATGAAAGTGATAGCTTGATAAATTTAAATAAAGATTTCCTTTGGTCACTTAATATTTTGTAACTGGATAAAGATAACTGATTAAAAGTTATTTTATATTAAAGCTATTTTATATGTAAATGTATCTGTAGAGATAAAACTGGCTCAAATATAATTGTGTCATCATAACTGTTAAGCTATATGCTATATTCTTCACTTTTAAATGTTCTAGTAAAACTTTATAGGTGTTATCTGTTAACATTCTAAGAGAGCCATGACTGGTAAAAGGAAAAAAAAAAAGTTCTCTGGCTATACTTCGTATTTTAAAGTGCTTCATATCCAAATGAGATTATGATAAATTACTGATAATAAGCAATTTTCTGGGTGATTACCAAGTAAGGCAGGTAACTGGGCTAAGAGGATAACCAATAGTTTGGCCCTGGCCCTAACAAGGACTTTGGAAATGAGACCTCCATAAAGGATCCTACAACTTCAGTGAGTCACACAACCTCCTGAGCAGGGAGACTGATGGTTCCAGGGCAAAAAGAGTCAACCATGCTGCCCTATGCTAAAACAAGGGTCACTAAAGAGGAAAATGTCCCCATGTTTCCAAGAGAAGCCAGGTGATCAAGCAAAGAATGTGACACAACCTGGCAGATGATCCAACTGGTACAGTAAAAAAATAGAAGAGCTAAGAGTTTCTTCTCCTGGCCCCAAAGATAGATAACATCTGAAGACTCTGAACTATATCACATTAACTGAGTCTTAAACACCCAGCAGAAAAGTATAACCAAAACTTTATAGATATATAAAGAGTAATATTATATTAAAAATTTGGCTGAATATAAAAAGGGGAAAATTACATCAACCAGCACCCCTTTGGGGACAAAACTATACTCATGATAGAGGATGAACTACTACTTTAGGCTGTAAGTATACTATTGTGTTAAGTTTGCTACTGACTGGAAGCCAAAAGCTGGGATAAGATGACCAGCCACAAACAGTACCCAGTATCCATGGGTCCAAAAACTCAAGTTTAAACTGCAGATGAACCAGCTAACCTCCTAGTCTTGTGGCATCAATGGACCAGGTCAAAATCACTTGTATGATCATTTACCCACTATCTTTATTTCCCAAGTAAGTGCCAAGGATGTAATGGAATACACTGAATCTCTTACTAACTATACACAAAAGGTATTTTATTACAGTATTCAGAAATAAAAATCATAAGAAAAAATCATTCTTGGAAACCAAATGACCCTAGATATTCTAGCACCAGAAAAAGGTGGAACCTGAGCCACTACCAAAACAGAATGTTGTACGTACATTCCTGACAACTATGCAAATGTGTCTTCTGTGTTACAAGATCTACATTCACATATGGGAGCAATATCAAATTCTGCCATAAGCTTTAAAGACTGTCATGCAGGCTCTCTAGAACAACCAAGTATGTGAAAGTAATCATTCTTCTGGCTAGCGTAGTATACATTACAATTCTTCCATCCTGTATTATGCACTGTTATAAGCTACTGTCTCATATGTCCTTGCTATCTTTTTTCAGACTATTGAAAAGTGATGATTTTTCAAAAGACTCCAATATTCCTGTCCCCTTTAAGGTAGACAGGATGAGACTTCTGGTTCCTAGCTGGCCAGGATCAATGCAGTATCCAAAGCCTAGAGAAGCTGTAAGAAGTCAGACTGCTGGGCATTCTGTATCCCCTTAAGAATGGGGGCCCAGTTTCAGAAGGGGGTTAATGAATTAAAAGAAATAAAAATGAATTGCTTCTTGACCTTCTCAATAAGATCAACTGAAATAAAAATGAAGTGAAAAGGAGATAAGGAAATAAAGATTTTAAAAATTGTCTTTGAAGAACTGCAGTTTTAGGACTTAAGCTCAGTTACTACTGTTGTCTTTGGTTTTTTCCTCTCTCTTCTCCCAAAACAGTAAATCTGGGCAACTTCCTTTTACCTATAAATGGGTTTGCCCATTCTCTCTTTACTCACAAATGGCCTTTTTTCACCTATGAATAGACCACCCACCATTACAGCATTTCCCACGTAAATGGACCATTCGTCTCACCTTCTTCCACCCACTAGATAAGACTTGAGGGCTGGCGAGGCAGCTCAGGGAGTCTAAAGCGCCTGGCAAGCACAAGGACCAGAGTTGATCCCTAGGAGCTACTGTGCCAGCCCTGAAACTGAGCATGGTGGTGCATGCCTGTAATCCCAGCTCTGGGGAGACAGACAGGAGGATCACTAGGTTCCAAACAGCTTGCAAGACCCTGTATCAAATAAATAATTCCCTCCTGTCTCTGAGCATTCATACTCTACCCTTGAATGTGTCTGTGTCTCTAATAAACTCTTCTAATCCTTACTGACATGTTTTGAAAATTTATTTTCCATAACAGGAGTGGGTAAACCTGAAAACTTATTTTAAAATAATGGGTTAAATTATTTATTTCAGCCTCAGGGACCGGAGCCTAGTGACAGTATCACCTTGCAACCACAAGAATTCTATTACTTGTGTTAAATGACAATAACCAATTTTGAAAAACAGTCTGGCAGGCCCAGCAATTCCAAAGAAAATATACATTTATACAAAACTTGTATATTGTTCATATCAATATTCTTAATAGCCACTAAGTAGACTGATACCATTCCTTTCTCTGCCTTCATTATTCTCTTAGTCCTATCTTTCTTGTGATACCACTGCCAGATACCAACTCACCAACATGGTATCCTCAAAGTCTCGAGGCTGTCAACTGCATTTACAACTGCAAAATGGATGTGATCTCTTCAGATGGAAAACTAAGGGGAGCATAAGTATCCCCTTTATCTACACCCCTAAGACAGTAATCCACTTTCCCTGAAAAATGAACAAGTTATGTTATTTTGTTTTGTGCATTGTACTAGGGAACAAAGCTAGGGCCTCACATGTTAGGTGCGTAGTCTACCACTACGCTGCACCCCCAGTCCAGCGAACAAGTTCTCATGAGACCTCAACCATGATGGCTAGAGTGGCTAATCTTTACTGTTAGTATTCTCTGATGTCTGCCCTGCAGATGTCCCTTCTATTTGCCTCCAGTTATTATGACAGGATCCCCCTGTCCTACTGCTGTAGAGCATTACCTCACCCATAGTACTCTAGGGTCTCACAAAAGGTGTTTTCTTAGCTCCATGACTACATTCAAAACCTTGCAGCCAAACAAACTGCAGTCCGTCTTGATCATCCAAGAGCAATTGTAGAGCAGGGGAAAAGCCACACGTGACTTCTATTAGATGAGGACAACAATTTAGAATGATAAAATTATTAGAATTTTCAAAAAATGTGAGAAAGAAATAATCAACTTCATAAATTATCCTGTATCATATCCATCAAACTTCAGGTTTTGCACACAACTTGGTGTTTATTCTTAGGACAAGGAACACATAAATCATGGAAGGTGTGGCATAGTTTCGTAAACAAACTGCAAAATAGCACAATATGACAGCTTTGATATCATATTTGCCTTTTGTAAGGCAAGTTATGAAAACCTTTTTTTTTTTACATCTAGGTTTCATCATCTTTTCTCCTGGAGCCTCGCACATTCTTTGAATTATTCCAAAGTGCTGCTCATCCCTGCTGGCTTCCTCATTAAGTTAACCAACCCAATACTGCCATGGTCTTATTAGCACCTTTTTGTAAGCACAACATATATATGCTAATGTGCATAAATGTTAGGTGTACAACTTAAATTTTTAAATACACATACATACATTCCTCGATACAGAGTATTTCTAACACTGCCAAAGGCTCTCTCACACCCCAGATATCTGGAGTAATCACTGTTCTAACTACTTTTGAAATACTGAGAGTTGGATCTAGGGGACCCCCACATGACAGGCAAGTGCTCTGTTACTAGCTACAATCCCAATCCTAAGTAAGAGTAACAATTACCCCAGGCACTTGGAGTGGTGGTAAAGACTAGGAAGGGAGGGCAATTTTTGAGATGAGGAAAATATTGTATACACTGAGCTACAACCCTCCCCCTTTTTTTGTAATTTTCAGAGAGGGTTTCACCAAGTCAACCAAGGTGGCCTTCAATTCTTCTGACCTCAGCTTCCCTAGTAGCTGGGATTACAAACATGAGCCACTGAGCTCTACTATCACTGTTTTAACTTCTATCATCAAGAAGTAACTGTATTTCTCTTTCAAGTTCATTTAAGTGGAAGTCTGCAGTATGTAATCTTATGTCTACCTTTCATCTGTGTGATCATCCATGTTGATATATACTTTAGCTCATTCTGTTTTATTGTCCCTGTAGGGTTTGTGTATAAACATAATTTACTAAGCTATTCTACTGCTGATTAAAGTTCAAGTTGTATCCAATTTGAAGTTATAATAAAGGTGAATAAATGTTCTTCTATGCTTTTCTGGTAGATATATGTATTTGTAATACCCAAGCTGGAGCATGGATAGAAGTGGACACAGCCACCATTTGCAAAAGTGACTGTGTCATTTTACACTCCTGCCAACAATATCTAAGACCCAGTTGACCTATATCTATGCCAACACTGGTACTGACCATCTGCTAATTTTAGCCGTTCTGGAAGGTGCGTAGTAGTACACTATCTCAACAAATAATGCTGAGTATCTTTTTATGTGCATATTGGCTAGTACAGTTTACAACTAAAATGGCCCTGAAAGCCAAAAGCATTTAGAAGTGGATTAGATTAACGGGGCATTATAGCAGGCTTGCTATTAGAACCTAGGGTCTAATTAGAAGAGGCAGGTCACTGTGGGTAATAACCCACAGAACAGTGTGCCTCTCTTCCAGGAAAACTCTATCAGCCTCTTGACTATTGTGACATAAGTAGCTTCTCCTTAGCCAAAACTGTTCTACTACATCCCTTACTGTACTGTGTAAGAACTGAAACTTCTAAAATGAGCCAAAACAAACTCTCCTCCTCTAGACTATGGGTGTCAGTAATTTTGTCTCCATAGAGAAAAGTGAGTTAAGACACTAGCTACTGGGCTGAGGAGACAGTTCAGTAGAATAAGCACTTGTCTGGCAAGCACAAGGGCCTGAGTTCAATCCCCAGTTCCGCCAAAAATAAAACAAAGACATTGGCTATTTCCAGATCCACTATTAGAAAGTGGCTGTTCAGGACTCCCATGTATTTTTAAATTACATTCTTTTTCTTAGGGACTTTACACACACACACACGCACACACGCACCCTATATCCCACATACATATTGAGTCCCAATATCCAGATTGAGATATTCATTATTAGTGTCAGATAATAAATTGCAAATTTCTTCTTGGAATCTATTTTATTCTTCATTCACTTAATAGCAATTCTAGACAAAGGGAAGTTTTTAGTTTTAATTAAATCAAAGGTAAATTTATCGATCATTTTTTATGGTCATTGCTTCTGAGTTTGTTTTAAGAACTCCCTGATCTCAAAGCACAACTTCGTTGATTTATGCATCTGGTTTGAGCAGTCTACACCGTGCTTAGAATTCATGAAATCCTATATGTTTGACAAGGTTGTATGCACTTTCACCTTGCAGCTTATTTACTCTAGCTTCAAGCTATGTTGTTAGGTGCTGGATAACTCTTAACATTAGAAATGTTGGTTGATCAGATTCACGACTAAAAAATTCATCAATGATTATTCCCCTATTAAAATCACTTCTGGCTGGGCAAGGTAGCACACACGTGTAATTCCAGCACTCAGGAGGCTGAGGCAGCAGGATTGCCTCAGGTTTCAGACCACCCTGGGTTACATAGTGAGTTCAGGGCCAGCCTGCCTACACCATGTCTCAAGAAACAGTAAGTAAATAAATACAGCCCACCAGATAGCTCAGCAGCCTAAAGCAGGCACAGGGGCCAGGGTTAGATGCCCTGCATGCTGTGCCGGCCCAGCCCCTACCCCAGGCACGCTGAGAAGGCTACTAAGACTAGGTGCACACCTGCAATCCCAGTGCTTCGGAGGCTGAAAACTGGAGGATCACTACAAGTCTGATCTGTGTAGTGAGACCCTGTACACACTGAACTAAATATAAAATATATATATAAATAAATAAATCAAAATAAACACAGAAATGACTGTAGCATGTTCTTCCATGCTCCCTTAGACAATTCTTCCCACTCCGCTTAAGCCCAGCCTCAAAGAATCCTGGCTATATCCTTTCTCCTAAAAGATCTTCAATTTCCATCCATATAGTTACAAAACAAACTTGTATCCTTCTTTCTTCTCCCAGAGGTGTTCAGGTCCTCCCATACCAGCTCTCTTGGCACCTAACCCACCTGACACTTTTTGAAAACATGTGCAATTTGAACTCCGCTCTACCTCACTCACATCCACTTGTTCCTCAACTCACCTAAATAGGTCACTCTATTTAACTGGCCTTTATGTTGTTTTATCCTGTTACCAAAGTCACCTCTCAAGAGCATAAAGTTAACCACCATGCTATTTCATTTAACTAAGATTAGCGATCACTTTAGTTCCCAGGGCCCACATGATAAAGTCACTCTCTCAGCTGAGAATTGACAGGCTGGCCCTTAACCTTTCCTGGCTTCTCTCCCAGTGCCGTTTACCACACTCTGGTCTGACTGCTGGGCACCCATGCATTCCCATTCACCCTGACCTCCCATTGCTCTGTCCTATGCCACAAGCCCTCTCTCCCTTATCCTCTGATCAGCCCCCTTCCTCTCCTGGCCAGATCTGCCCCAGCCAAATTAAAAGTTCCCTTTGTATGCTCCCTCTGCTCACTGTACCCACAACTTTATGTGAGCTCGCAGCACACTGTATTCATTAATCATTTATTTATTTATTCATCTCACTCACTGGTCTTTAAGCCTTGTGGACTCTTCTTGAACTCCCCAAGAATTAGATCAGGAATTAATATTTATATCCCAAAGACTTGGCAAGATGATTTTTACAAGGTTCTATAAAAAATGCAAAGGTTCAATAAAATACAAAGGTTCCAGCCACTTTTATTCATGTCATCTTTCCTCTATAAATAAACCCTAGAAAAATTAGTATGTCAAAACAATTAACTTACTAAGACAAGTTTTCTTTTAAAAGTCACCCAGCAAATTACTATTTCAAAAAATTGAATCAAGACTAAAATCTTAATTACTGATCTATGCTACCTGGTAGAACTCAGCCACAAGTCTTTGACTTAAAAGACTTTTCTAAGTTGGATAAACATACCACTTGAGCAAAAGTAACTGTCACCACTACAGAAACTGCTTCCAGATGGCAATGCAATGCATCACAATTACAAGTTATATGACTAAAAGATCACAAACAAAGCTATTCCCTTCAGAATCTTGTGCACCTACTTCCCCTTGACATATCACACAGCAGTACACACAGAGGAACTGCATGCATTGTGTTTAAGAACACAAACTGGAAGCCCAATAAATTACACTTCAGTATGCCTCAGTTTCCTCAGTTGTCAAACACAAATGATGAAAGTACTTATTTCACAATATTGCTGAGTGACTGAGTTAGCACACAAAGTACAAGGTCCTTGACACTACCTGGGTGAGTAAGTGTAGTCATAAATGTCAACTATTATGATTACATTTCTAGTTTTTAAAAATCTTTTGACATATGCTCCCTCTCCCAAAATGGGGCTGTGACATTAGACAAGAAAAACTATCCCCATTTCAGAGGTAAGGCCCCCGTTCCAAAAAGTATTATGACTACCTTACAATGGCATGTTGCAGTAAACTGTTTGTTGCTACTGGAATCTCTAAAAGATTTGCCATCACCACCTCTTTTAGGAAGCAGAGTTTGGACACAACACACATCCTCAACCCCAAGTCAAACAGACCATGTCTCCACATAGCCTGTCCTTTATTTTCTGCTGTGAGATGGTCTCACTATGCCACTAAGTTGCCCAAGGGCTCAAACTTGAGATCCCCCTGCCTCAACACTTCTCTTCAGCTTGTCAGCAGCCAGCAGCCCTCACATTTGGTGGAAACAAATGAATCCTGCCATTTGTTCAAGTTAAAAAGAAAGCTCCCTTCACAGTGCCCAACACACGGTGGACAGTCGAGACAGCAACCTTTGAGAACTCAGAGATAAAGTGCCACCACGCTTGCTCAATGGCAGAACAAGATGCTCTACAAAGCCAAGCCTACTACAGTGCCTAATGGAAAAGTCACTTAATATTACACTTATCTGTCACAAAGTGCAAACGTGACCAGTTAAACTAAAGAAAAATAAAACAGGGCCAAGGAAATGGCTCAGTAGAATAAGCGCTTCCCTGGCAAGCACAAGGGCCTAAGTTCAATCCCTGGTTCCGCAAAATAAATAAATAAAAATAAAACAACGTTCTTTCATTAACTCAAAAATATTCAAGTTTTGAAGAAAGGGCTTCTAAATCAAGACAGTTTATGAAAAACTAACCCAACAAGTTCATGGCTTGACATTTCTCTGCCCAAGTATGAAACGAATATGAATATTTTAACTCGATAATACCTTCACCAATTTTATCTTCAATGCATTCCCTACGCTTAAACTGAACCACAACCCTTAGCTTTATTTACAGTCATCAGTGCACACAGAACACAGTTAATGAGCTTCAAAGACCCATGCAATGCTTCCACGGTCCATGTCAAGATCCAGAAAGCAAGATGGCTCCACAATTACAACCATACACCTTCTCTTTCTATTGCTTGTTTTCGAATGAACAATTAGATGCTGAGAGGCACCTTTGGGATGGGATCACACCTGGCATCAGCCCCTGGGGAAGCCTATCTTCCCTTTCCTGGACCCACCTCTGACAGCAGAGGACGCAGCGCTACAACCCCTACCCTCGACAGCTCTCTCCAAGCCGTACACGTGGCAACCACTTGGGACACCCCTGCACAGGGGACGTAACTGGAGCACGGCTCGGGCCAGGATCGCGCAGCTCTCACAGCCGCCGAGCTTTGTTCAGGAAAATCCCGAAGCCCATTGCGTGAACTCTGACCGGCCCCCGTGGGCAGCCTGGAGACACGCTCCTCCTTGCTCCTATCGCCTCGCCTAGCGCAGCCACTCGGCCCGCGCCGCCTCCGCCAGCCTCGGAGTCCCTCACCCCGCGCCTTCTGTCACCTGTGTCAGCAACCCCAGCACCCGCGTCGGAACCCCAATTCTCGGCCAATGACAGCCACCGGAGCAGCAGCCCAGGCGCGCCCGCGGGCGGGAGAAGAGTCCTGGCTGCAGCGCCCCCTCGCCCACCTCGGGGATTCCACGGCCGCCGCCATTTTCCCGGCCGCAACCCCCACCTGACAGTTCCGGCCTCCCGCCTGTGACGTTCAGGGGACGCCGTGCGAGGCCTCGGGGACACGTGCCCGAGCTGGGGACTCCGGGACCGCGGGGGAGGGGGCCTGGCAAACCTCAGGGCAGAACCCGCCGCTAATTCATCCAGGAGCGAGGGAGCGTCCGACCCGTCGCCCTAGTAATGCGTGAGGCCACGCTCTATCCTCATTGGCTGCAGGCGCCGTGACGCGAGGCGTCCCCGGCTGCGTGGGAAGCCCGGGTCTCGGCGCCCCGCCCCTGCTCCGTAGCCCGGTGGGACCCCCCGCTTTGGGCCTCCCCGGCTCCTTTAAAGCGGCCGCGCCAGTTTTCGCTCTGGCTTGGAAAGGCGAACCGAGCTCTGGGTCTTGTGGACGGGAAAGCAAAATGAGGTCTTCGTCAGAGGAACCCAAGGACTCCTCCTAAACCTGGTGGAGACGGTGTAATTTATAGGTCTCAATTTCTTGCTCGACGTCTCAGATAAATCAGCAGTCCAAACCACGTTGAGAGCCCAGATTCCTGATGATAAGAAGTTATTGCTGTCCCCAGTGTTTGCCTAGCCCTGGCTAAAATTAAAACTGCCTTTGCAGCACGCCCCTCTTGGTCCCTTTCCACCTGCCCCCGCCTCTGAGCTCCTGGATGGTGAGTAAACCTCCTGCTATACCCGCTGCACAATGCCTTTTCCCTGTTGGCTGTGGCCAGATTGTCACTGGGTAAAAATATTAACAAAAAGCAGTCACACATCACATTCAGAGTAACTCGCCAGCCATTCACGTTTTTATGTATTTGAGGAAGGACGTACCGAGGACCTTCTGGCACAGAATTTGTACTGTAACAACAGTGATTGCCTAGGCTTGGGCTGAACAATTTGGGTAGCGCTAAATCATACTCGCCCCCCAAATTCTCTGTGAATCGAGGGTTCCAGCACTCCTCTTGTATCCGCTTCAGAACTCCTCTAATTTTTTCAAGACCTCTTTGTAAACTATGTTGAAATTGTATTTTAAGGTAAAGAAAAACAACCACATGGAACACTAGCACAAAAGCCAGTTTTTAACCAGATGTTGCCGGTTTTCGCTGTGACAAGAGGCCTTGCTTTTATCTTTAAAATAGGATTGTTGAACATTCTCCACGACTCACTTGCCCATTTGATCCCTGACTTAATCAATTTTACCAGAGCAGTTATACTTGTAATCTTGTTGGTGCACCACAGTTTTGTTCCATCTCATGTAGCTTGCCAGTTCGCATGATTCCCACCTTGAACCTTGTAGATTTGATGCATAAAAATCCCTAGGAAAGGTAGGTTCTTTGGTGACCCATTCAGGTTCCCTTCTGCCTCTCTCTTAGAGAGATGCTGTCCTCCTAATGAATGTGTTTTTCTCTTAACCTCCATTGTTCCTAAAATTCATTCTTCAACTTTAGAGAACATGAACTCATCCCAGATATCTTTCAGGTTGGGAGTTTCTTTCCCTTATATCATTATTTTAGATAATAGCATTGTGTCAAGATTATTTTCTGTGTTTCATATATATTTCATATTTACACAAGATTTTAACATAGGAGTAAAAGATATACAGAATATCTTTTTGTATTCTTTTCATCTTTCCCCTAAAACTAAAGTTGTTTCAAAATGTTTAAAAATAATAATTTATACTTAAAAATTTCTTGTATGTGGCGAACTCATATTTTAGTGAGGTTTATCCATGCTCTAGAAAATATGTGTCTTATAAGGGCATCTGGAGAATATATTTCCCTCATCAGATTTGACTAGCATAATATTTGAATATGGTAGACCTATGTGATGCCAGATGGTCCAAGTCCTTCAGAACATTTTGTGACATAAAATAAGAAAATGATGCTATCCCTGGAGCAGGACTGTAAAGTAGATTATTGTCTGTCAGGTGAGAATGTTTCTTGTTAGTTTTTTTTGTTGTTTTGTTTTGTTTTGTTTTTGTTTTTGTTTTTTTGTACAGGGTCTCACCATGCAGCCCACATTCACAGCGATCCTCCTGCTTTCTACCTCCCTAGTGCTGGGATTACAGGCGTGCGCCACCATGCCCAGACTCCATCGCAGGCTCAGCACACCTGAGGGCGCGGCCAGTGCTGCCTACTGAACCAGGGATCGAACCTTGTCCCTGCGTTTACCTGAGTAAGCGCTTAGTCCGCTGAGCTATACCGCTGGCCCTGAGAATGTTTTTTCTACCTAGGTGTGATAGTTTTTGTCTCCTGTCTTGGTTGATGGGTGTGGCAGGAGCTGACAGTTCCAGGGACTTCCCCTTGGGCTGGCCTGCTACCATAGCTCTCACTCTACAAGTTAAAGACCTGAATGTGGGTTCACTCATGTGCCAAGTATATCCACTACAAAGGCACATTCAAGAACCAGAGAAGAGACCAAGGAGGTCAGCAATAGGACCCTGTAGACCCACTGAGACAGAACTCACTCAAGACTGTATTTATTATCTGAATCCAATATACTCCCACTCTATAGGAGTGCGGGATCATACTTCAGAACTCTGGATTGTCCCATCACCTTATCATCTTATATCTAACAACCTCAGAACCTCAGAAGGTTAGGTTAGACCTCTTTTCTCTGTGGTTATGCAAAGGAATAATTGCAAATCTCCTTGGAGAGGGACTAAAGAAATCTGTATATAATTGCCATGGTTTTCTGGGTACTTCTTCATGAACTTCAGTTTTTCTAGTGCATGCATTCTTGAGCTGAGAACAGACTTGAGTCTTGAAATTGGGCAGGAGATTATGATTTTTCCATTTGAGTAGTGTCTGACTCTGATCTCCTCACTGGTCTTCAGTCTCTTCAGGTCATACACTAAGCAGTGCCCTTAAAAGGTGACCATGTGGCTGGTCCTTAGAAACACTATGCTCTATCGGCCACCTCCCTAAGGTCAGGTCAGGCCCCAGGGCTGCCACTTTTGCCTCGCTGTCCGTTCTGGTGATTAGGTTTCTGTTGCTTCACACAGTGGCCTCTGCTGCTATAGGGTCTTGTCATCTCCAGGGGCTCCTGTTTTGTGACAGTATCTTTTATCACCAGCACCGGCCTTCAGAGCACATCTATCTCTGAGCTCCTCACTGATACCAATGCCCTGGGGAAAGCAGCTTGTCACCTTGATGAACAGTGCATTCCAGCCTTGCTAAGGATCACAGTGAGCAGGAAGTCTTGTGGTCTTCTACACAGTTAATGCATTAGTGTGCTTACTCCTCTACTTGGTGTTTATTTTCTTTTGTGTGGTCCCTGTCTACATTCTACCATTAGACTTTTGGCATCTTTGTTTTTATAACAGAAAATTCCCTACTTCAGTTTCTTAGTTGCCCAGGTAATTCCAGTTCTGGTTGTTTCTGTCTCTTAGAAATGGCCCGTCACTGTGATGCACATTATCTAAACCAATCCCCAATTGATAAGCCATCCTGCCTCTACTTCCTGCTTGTTTATCCTATATAAGCCCCAGACCACCAGAGATCAGGGCCTGATATTCAGGGAATGATCCCAATCAGTCCTGTTGTAAATAAATCAGCCTTCAAATCCTGGGTGCTGTTTAGGTGTTCCTGCTTGTGGCTGCACATTAATGTGGCCATTTGGTTTTCCCAGCTTCTAAGAGCCACCCCAACAGTGTGCTAGAACTGGTTCTCAGAGCTCTTGCAATGTGCTCAAATATGAGGCCTTGAGAATGGAATGGTTAAGTCCCCTAAGCCTGCTATATGTTCTGCCCCCTTCTTTAGTCCCACACCTTGGGTCTGTGAAATAGCCCAGCAGGCTAAGTGTCTGCATAGGCAAAAACATGCTGAGCCAGCTATTGAAACCAGGTGTGGTGGCACATGTCTGTAATACAAGTGCTGGGGAGGCTGAAAACAGGAGGATCCCTATAGGTCCAAGCTACATGATGAGACCCTGTACCAAGTGCAAAAAAAAAAAAAAAAAAAAAAAAAAAGAAAATCGCACACCTTTAGGATCCATATCCAGGCATAAAGTCCTCTGCTGTGAACAAGTACTGCAGTCTTTGTGGCATAAAATCCTTTCCCCACCCCTTTATAGTCCTAGAACTTTCCCATTTAGGTCAAAATGAACTTTGACCCACAAGAGGCCTCTACATAGTGTCCATGTAAGGGTGAACTACCTTCCAGCATGTCAGAGAGGCCCATTAGAGTCTCAGGGTTCAAGGTCTTCAAGTCAACCCAGATAGCCCAACCCTAAGTCTCAAGGTTCTGCTCTTTCCCTGTCTGACGTGGCATTAGAGGTTTGCTCAGGATAAGAATTCTTCTACTCTAAGGTTCTGCTACTCTTCTACCTGAGCAGATGAGGAGAATCTCTTTAAATTATGCTAAAAAAAAGAAAAGAAAAGAAAGCCCTGGTTGGGGAGATAGCTCAGTAGAATAAGCACTTGCCTGGTAAGTGCAAGGTCCTGAGTTCAATACCCAGTTCTAAAAAAAAAGCCCTGGAGACTCTCACATATTGCTTGCTGAGCGATGGCCACCCATATCACAATCCGCTATAATTTCTCTGTGCCTCTCAGGTACGAGACTTGAACCTCTTTTACCTGCAACTTCCCTGATCCAACAACAATATAATTACATTATTTCATTTATGCAATCTATATAATTCTTCATAAAGTGAATGACAAAATTCTTACCTTACAGTATCTCTTTTTTTCTGAGACAAGGTTTGGCTATGCAGTTCAAACTGGCCTTGAGCTCATTTTGTAGCCTAGTCAGGTCTCGAACTCCCAATGATCCTCCTGCCTCAGCCTCCTGA
Source organism: Ctenomys sociabilis (assembly GCA_004027165.1). Lineage (NCBI taxonomy): Eukaryota > Metazoa > Chordata > Mammalia > Rodentia > Ctenomyidae > Ctenomys > Ctenomys sociabilis. Next base: position 37,684 of record PVKA01006518.1, on the reverse strand, counting down.
GTGCTACCATTATAAATGTGCACACCATGCCCAGCTTTTTTCTTCCTTTCTTTTTTTTTTTTTTTTAGACAAGATTTGTTTATGCACTTCAGACTGGCCTTGTACTCCAGGCAATGCTCCTACTTTAGTCTCCCAAGTTCTGGGATTACAGGAATGTGCAAGCCCCCAACGTCAACTCTGTTCCCTTTGGTCTTAACTTGGATCTGTTGTTTCTCCACATTTACAGTGAAAAAATGAATAGATTTCCCAGGAACTAGCAATGGAGTGGGTCTTCCTTCCTTTCTTACTGTCCAGGCCCCATCTTCAGAGTCCCATCTTTAAAGTCTGGTTTCTAAGATCAGCCCATGAGTGGGGGGATCCTAAGCATGAAGGCTGAAGCAGGGATCCTTGTGTGACTGCAATGATTTTTTTTAAACACTCTCAAGAAGATGAATGAGGCTGAATATAAGGATAGGAGAGATCAGTAAGGAGATAGTGCTCTTAGCAGGAGATGAGCCTCAGCCCAACCTCACAGGCTCTGGAACATGAATTTTCCTAGAGAGTTGCTCTACCTTGGGGCAGGAGATTGATGTTTTTGTGATGTCATAGTCTTGTGTCACTCAAGTGTTGACTTCAGCCAACCTGAGAGTGAGGATGCTGGCAAGGAAACTAAGTTCTCTGGACAGAAGAGGCAGCTGTGAGCTGTGACTCAGCGTGAAGCAACAGGGGGATGGGTGTCCCAGCCCAGAGGAATCTCTGCAGCACCCAGCACAGACCCTGGGTAAGTGCTGAGCACAGACACTAGGTGAGTGCTAACTCAGCAGCAGCCTTCTTAATAGGGTCTGTCTATGCTTGTGCAAGCCTAGAATCTCTGGGAAGCCTACAGAGAAACCATTGCTTCTGGATAAAGGACTTAAATCTAGGTAAACTGACACAATACTGTATTCCCTTTCATAGCTTTGAGATTTTAGCCAGATATATATGAGAAGTAAGGAGATGGTACTCTCAGCAGAGATGAGTCTCAGCCTGACCCCACAGTCAGAGCCTTTCTTGCTTTACCTATCAGCTTAAGAGAAGGTATTAATCTGCCGTACTGCCCAGAGGGTAATTTTCACCAGTTTCTGAATCCTTCCTGACTCTAACAACAGAGTAACAATGCCAGCTGATGAATTGCTCAGCCTCATGAACCATTGATTTAATAGGCACATTTAATAGGGCACTCTGCAGTGTTCACGGAGATACTATAACAAGCAGGAAAAGCCAAGTCCTATGTCGCTGTTGTGCTTGTTATTATTGAGGCACTCTGTATGCCCATGTAATTGCTCCTTCCTGTTCAAAATGTGAGAGTTATTACATTTTACATGGGTAAAATATGTGCCCAATAATAGACCTTAGAAAAGAGCCAAGTAAACTGCTGCCAACAAAAGTGGAACAACTCTGTCCAATGAGTAGAAGGAACAAGCAGCCTGGGGCTGGTGGAGGCCATAGATACTTATCCAGGGGGCCCAGGAGCAACCCATTTCTTATGAGCCCATGGTGTTCCTATTGCAAAAATTCCCATGGCTGAAATGTAGCATTAACTAGTGGCATTACTGCATGAGAATTGAGGTTCAAGTGACATTTGAAATCAAAGCTTTTGATGTGCTTAGCAGTCAGCCCCATCTTTGGTGGTTCAGGCATCTCATTACTGGAACAAATGAGAGGAGGGACAAGTTCACGCTAACAAAACCCAATGAAGACTGTGCGAGAAGACTTACCCTTCCCCATCCTGCCTTCTAGTGGCATCTGTATTATTTCCCAGTCTCCACCCTTAAGGCATAGCCCCCATCTTTTCTTCCAGCATCACACCAGCTTCTCCCCAGATACCCCTTAGCCGCTCTCTTACAAAGGCACTTGTGATTACATTAAGGCCCACTTGATCATCCAGGATAACTGTCCCATCTCAAAATCCTTAGTTTATTGTGACTGCAAAGGTCCTTCTGTCATGTAAGGCAACATTCATGGGTTACAGGGATCAGATCTAGATTTTATTTCCCCTGTTGATCAAGGTACCTTTGGTACTTTATTCTTTCTGGAGGGCCCAGGAGAAATTTGTCAGCTTTTCAGCCTCTGGAATCCACCTAAATTCCTTCCCTTGTGGCTTCCTTCTCTATCTTGCCAGCAGTGTGACCCTTTAGATCTCTCACTGAAAACTCCAAAGCCCCCTTCTAACATCTTAGCTTCTTTTCTCTAACTCCAACCCTCCTTTCACTTCTAAGCCTGTACCCAGGATAATGTGGAAAAATCTTATCTGAAAATTCACTTCTGCTATCCAAGATAACATACCCACAAAGCTCACAGGATAAGGCCATGTAAATATCTTTGGGAACTCCGTTGCCCCTGCCTACCAGGATCAGACAGTGGCAGCTCCTTGGTTGCTAGGGCCAGAAGAGTAGGCTACCCAAGGGACAGGAAGAATCTTGGAGATTAATGCTTGTGTTTATCTCGATTACAAGAGGGATTCGTGAGTTTCATATTTTGACATATGTCAAATCTTAAATGGTATGTTACATGTCCGTTATATCCCAATAATGTTGAAACTGAAAGGCAATTTAAAAAAATAAAAGACAACCTTTGGCCCAGAGACTTCAATCAAATTCATAGAAGTAGACAGTGATATAGCCAAGATACATACTCATATCAGTCATCTGATGCAGAAGCCCTTGCCTGGGATGGAGTATCACACCCTTTAGTGTTTTTTTTCTATATAATTAAGATGATAACAGGGATATGAGTAGCTGATAGATGCTCAATAAATGGTCATTTCCTTCTCTTTCTCTTGAGGCCTCCTGACAACTCAGAGTTTCTGAGAATCCTGAAGTATATTCTGTTTTGCAGAAGTGGAAAATAATGATTTTCTTTGTGAGAGAAAGATATCTCAGGAAAAAATATCAAGATGAGGTCCTTCCTCTTTGGGTCCTATGCTCTAAAATGCAAAGGAATATACAAAATCAAATATAAATATACTATTCTCAGAAATCTAGAATGGTTCCTTTTGTCACTTATAGATGAGAGACCATTCCCATGAAAATGTAAGAGGAGGTAAGCATGTAGGATCTGTCCCCTCATCACAAACAATGAAATGAATAATGATTGACGTATCCAAGGTCACTGAACCCTGTTGGCTGATATACAGCATTTAACCAATAATAGCAAAATGAAATATAAAATACTCTCCCCTGGGAGGTAATGCAAGGATGTTTCCAGGGTTTCCTCAAAGAAGAAAATGTTGCTTACATGTTTTCATCATCTATCATTTATACATTCATGTGCTTAGAAGGCAGTATCTTCTATCTTGGATCCCCTGAAAAATTGAAGTTTTTAACAACTAAATAGTCCTCATCTCCAATCTTCCTTGAAATTCTTCACAGGATGCAGTACACCAGGGCTGCCCCACCCTTGCTAGGGCTGTGCTGGGCTTCTGATTCAAGTGATAGGGTTTCTCTTGATTTCATTTCTTATTTATTTATTTAAAGAACTGGGAACTGAACCCAGAGCCCTTTGTGTGCTCGGCAAATGCTATACCACTGAGCTATAGTGCAGCCCCATCTCGTATTTCTTGATCCCTTTGTCTTTCCCATCCAGTGTTAGAGAATCACTGCGACTTCTGTTGGGCACGTCCATCATGTGAGAAAAGCAGAAGTGCATAACTCAAAGATATTGTGAGAAAGAGAAGAAGAGACACAAAAAATAGTCTCGGTCCTTGACACTCTCTAGTTCCTGGACCTGTAGGTAAGCCATTGATATAAAGTGATTTTATGCAGGTAGGGTAGCACACATCTGTCATCTTCCTGAGGCAAGAGGACTTCAGCTTCAAACCCAACCTGGCCAAGTTAACTATGCTCTGTCTCGAAATAAAAAATAAATAAATAAAAAATTACAGGAAAGTAATTCAGGAAAGAATGAGGGTAAAGGCCCTCATTCTATGTCCAGGTATCACTCACACACACACACACACACACACACACACACTTTTATGATCAATAGTTCTGGTTACACACATGGTAAGGACAACATGAGTGAGCCAGATGTAACTTGAGTTTCACCACCGCTTACCAACTCATTAATTGAGGCTGTTTCCTTATCCATAAACTGAGAAGAATAAATAGTTCCTGCCTGTGGAACAAATAGTTCCTGTGGTAGGGGTGTGCCTTAGTTATTTTCTCTTGTCCCTGGGAGAAAATACCCAACACCCAAAATTAAGGAAGGAAAGGTTTATTTAGCACACAGTTCATGGAGGTTTCAGTCCATACTTGCCTGGGTACAAGGCAGAATGGCACATGGCAGAAAACAACAGCTCATGGTGACAGAAAAGAGCAAAGGGAGGAGCAGTAGGTGCAGCAGAGGCAGAGAGCAAGCCCCTCTAACTTCCTTATGCTGCATCCAGACTGTCTCCTGCAGGATGAGCGTAGCACTCACACCCATAATCCCAGTATTGGATCGTGCATTAATCACAGCCTCTAGAATTCCGCCTTATGAAAGCAAGAGGCTTTGGGGCACCACCTAGACACAACCCATAATAGGATGCTGATACATGTAGTAGATGCTTAGTGGATGAGAGCTGTCTTCTCTTCCAATCCCTTTTTATCTAACTGGGCTCCTGACATTGCTTCAGCTATGTGCCTCAGGGGAGAGGAAAATGTGAATGTCAATCAACCTAGAAAGAACACCATGACCCCAGGAGAATCATTAGTCCTCAAAAGCACTAAGACCGTAGGCAGTTCTGGCCTGCAGCAGTATTCTGGCACCTATCATGTCCTGCTTTGCTTCATTCTATAATTGTTTCAAGGCACTTTGCTCTCTGAGATTCATTTTCCAAGTGCACACTTGAATAAGATCCTCTTCGGGCTCTATCTGTATCTTCTCAGTTCCCTTTTTTTTTTTTTTTTTTTTTTTAAATCTATAATGAAAACTCTAGCAACTTTTCTCTCCAGCCTGAGAACAAGGCCTCAAGCTGCAAACAGAATGCTGGATGTGTGGGACCGCTCTAATACAAAGAGATGGGGGAAAGAAGGTAGGGAAGGGGGAGTAGAAAGAAGTGAGATGTGTTTTGTGTGTGAACCAGCTCCCCACAGAGAATGCAGCCATTATGTACTGCAAAGGTATTCATGAAAATTTTACATTAAAAAAAAAAAATGCTCACTCATGATGCTGCACTCCATTCCTATCCCTCAGAGAGTATCTGATGACAAAGAGGAGCCTCTGAGTGCAGAGTCCATCGCGACAGTTCCAGTAGAATCAATCAGTTCTCAGAGAGTTTCTCTTTTCCTGCTTCCCATAAAGAAGCTGAAATGGTCACGTTTTATGCTTACTCTCAAGATGTATGGTTTTAGGTTTTACCTCACATTAGAATCACTAGGGAAACTTCCAAAACAACAGAATCATCCCTGTATTGATTTGGGGTGACATCTGAGCAGTGCTATTTTTTAAAAGCCTCCCAAATCAATCTAACTGAATTCGAAATTGAGAAGCATTGATCTAGGCCAGATACTAGAGTATGATTATTGGGATCCATACCTGGTTTCCTGAATATACTTGCAGTAGTATTAACAGGCCCTAAGTAGGACAGATGTTGAACAAATAAATAAGTAGAGGAATAGAGGAATTAACAAATAAGTGTGATAGTTCTGTGAAAAGAACATTGAATTAAAGTCCAGAAAACCCTATTCCCAGGTCTGCCTGGCCCAGACTCTATGTAAATACCAGCAGTGATTTTCCCCAAGCCTCAATTTACCATCTTGTGGAAAGGGGATAGTAATACTTGCTTTATGTTACTCTTTACATTTTCTTGCAGAGTGTATATTATTTATTTATTTTTGTATTTTGGGGAAGAATCTACAGGGTGCTCAGTTCAGGGCCTCACTACTAGATTGGACTCGTAGTCATCTTCCTGTTTACAGCCTCCCAAGAGCTGGGATTACAGATGCGCACCACCGCACCCAGTCTGTTACCATCTCAGCACGCCCCAGGGGTGGGGCCAGCACTGCTTGGTGATTGAACCCTGGCCCCTGCACCTGCTTGCAGGAGCTTTAATCTGCTAAACTATTTGGCCGGCCCTGCACAGTGTATATTACAGTGCTTTGCATATTTGAATATTATGTAATTGTAAAAAAAATAGAAGTAATTTGGAACACAGGCTATTAAGGCAGGAAGGTCATAAACTCAAAGCCAATCTGGGCAATTTAGAGAGACCTGACTTAAAATAATTAAAAAAAAGCTTGGGATGTAATTCAATGATACAATGCTTGCTTAGTGTGGATTCAATCCCCATCACTGTTAAAACATTAAAAAAAAAAAAAAAAAAAAAAAATTACCCTAGCCAGTGGGTTTCTCTAGCAAACCTGGAAAAATGTGCATTCCTGTAGAAATGGCTATGCGAAGGCCAGTTGAGAGCTTAGAGTGGGAAGCAGACTACTCCAGCAGCACTATTCCTGTTCCGGCTTCAGCCTAGCTTGACTACTTGCCTTGGAGAGTGATGTAAACGGGATGTTATGTCTCTTTCAGATTCACAGATGGAAATATGATCCTCAGTATGACAGAATTTGGAGGTGGGGTCTTTGTTGGGTTAATTAGATCAGGAGATGGAGCCTTCCTGAATGAGGTTAGTGTATTTGTAAAAGAACTTCCAGGGAGCCCCCAGTCCCATCCTGGAGGTGCCCACAGAAGCCACCATCAACAAAGCAGGAAGAGAGCCCTCCTCAGGCTCTCATTTGCCAGCATTTTGATCTTGGGCTTCCCAGCCTCCAGCGCTGTGAGGGATAGACTGCTGTTCTTTAGAAGCTGCCCAGCCAGCCCCTGGTATCCTGCCATAGCATCTGTAATAGACTAAGATGAGCATCCTTCGGCAGGCTGACTGAGCAGCATCTCTGGCTCTGCCAACAGATCTTGAACAGGCCTTGCTCCGAGGCTCCTCCTTGGTTGCCTCGCTCCCATCTTGCTGTTACCCAGCATAACACCGGCCCAAAGTGAGCGCTCTGAGGGAGCATGTGGTGATGGTCCTTTATTTCTGGTTTTAAGTGCAGCTGTAATACACACCACTTCTTCATTTTGGCAAACTCTGGAACACCCATGGGATGATTTTGGAGTACTTTCTGATAAGTGGTGATGTCCCCTATTGTCACCTGTGAGATGCTCCAGCTCCCCTACCCCCAGAAATTTCTGGCTCCCCTACCCCCAGCAAGCCAGGAAGTTCTTGGCCCTTCTTAAAGGGGTATGTGGAATTCAAGCAAAACATATGGTGTTTTCCTAGAATCTCCGTTTTTGTATTTATGCTTTATTTAGAGTTATTTAAAACTTCTTTTTCTCATTGTTATAAAATAGCACATGTTTGTTTGAAAAAAAAATCTGGAAAAAAGCAGGCAAGCAGAAATTAAGTATGAATCTTTCATAAATCCTTCAGTTGAACAAAATCACTCTTTAATGTTCCAAGTTTTGTACACACACACACATAAACATGTCTGTGTGCATATTTAGAAAAACTGGGTCATCTAGTACTTAGAGATTTGTAACCTGCTTTTTCACTTAACTATGTCTCACTGCTTTCCATAGTTATCTTGCACTATTATTTGCACTATTGTTTATTCCCATTCCTGTGTGTCCACTTCTCCTCCTTTAAATCCTTATAAGGGCTGGGGAGATGGCTCAGTGGAATAAGTGCTTCCCTGGCAAGCACAAGGGCCTGAGTTCAATCCCTGGTTCTGCAAAAAAAAAAAAAAAAAAAAAAAAAACAACAGTGGAGGTTTCCTTTGCTGGGCGTGGTGGCGCATGCCTGTAATCCCAGCACTCGGGAGGCTGAGGCAGGAGGATTGTTGTGAGTTCGAGACCAGCCTGAGCTACAAAGTGAGCTTAAGGCCAGCCTGAACTGCATAGTGAGACCCTGTCTCAAAAAGACCAAAAAAAAAAAAAAAATCCTTATAGTTATTTACAAACATGAGTCATAATAAGCTAAATTAATTAGTAATTTGAAGGGCTAACCAGTACAGCAGTAATTTGTGCTTTGACCAGTGGTGTCTCCTCAGAGACAAACCGTACATCTTATAAAGTGTTTGTTTCATCAAGAGCTCCAGGGCTCAGACTATAATAGAAACAAAGAGTTTATGGAGCAGTCATACCCTTAAAACTGCGACAGTTTCTATGAAACTGGAAAATTCCATTGCCACAGCCAATGTCAACAGCACAGACAAAAAAAAGAAAGAATGTAGAAATTCAGAAGAAGAGAGGAATTTGATTAACAGAGACTAAGAGTTAACTAACAAAATACTTGTATGAATATGACCAGAAGACCCTGCAGCACTGGGGTCTGGAAATCAAAGTTCAAGCATTTTCCCCCCAGGAAGTGGCTAAGACAGCAGTCCTGTAGTCCATTCTTGTGTCAAGAAGGAAGCTAGGTGAGGTTTCAAACTCTGGCAGTAGTGTATCCAGCAGACAGCACGAAGGAAGCTCTCTAGTTATGCCTTGAGTCTTGTTCCCCAGTCCCATAATGCTCTGAAGTAACTGGTAATCTCTGAAGAGAACTGGCCTCAGAAGGACAGAAAATGATGCTGCCAACAGGGAGGGGGTGCATATTTGCAGGGAGAGTGATAAGCTTCAGTCTGAAGTGAAGATCGTACATCACACAAGGAGAGACTGATTTAGATGCCTTTTCTTTTCAACCATTTCCCCGTGATGTTTGTAGAAGTCTCTAAATTGGACTTGTTCCCTATACATAGCTTTACAATGCAGTCACCAAAATGTCACTCAGGGTAAATTTTCAATTATTTATCTAATTGTGTAATTTGTGAATTTGATCCCCAACATTGATCTGGAGAGCAAATGCATGTACTGTCATTTCCAGACTCATGTGTGGATGCTACTTTTTCATTATTAATGTAAAGCAATTAATACCTCACAGTTCTTAAAAATCAGAAGCAAAAGTGCATAATGAAAAGCATTAGCCATTTGCGTCTCCTCACTAAAGGCACCTACTGCCTGTGCCTCAGTTCTAGCCACCAAAGGCAACTTCTAAGCTTTTGGGGGGGGAAGGGTTTGACTTGATATATAGAGCACTTCCTGGTCCTTGTCTCAGTCCTAGAAGTTTGTATTTGTAATCCCATGGATAAGTTATTAGAACTCTATCAAGTTAATTCTTTTTTTTTTTTTTTTTTGTCTTTTTGAGACAGGGTCTCACTATGCAGTTCAGGCTGGCCTTAAGGTCACTTTTATAGCTCAGGCTGGTCTCGAACTCACAACAATCCTCCTGCCTCAGCCTCCCAAGTGCTGGGATTACAGGCATGCGCCACCATGCCCGGCTATCAAGTTAATTCTAATCTACCACTTCCAGTACAACCCACGGTGAGAATAAAGATACTAAGGTATATTTGTAGTTTTGAGGAGGCAAGGGTTCCCAAGTCCAGCCATTTAATGGCTATCTGGAACAAAGGCCTTTACCCAGGAAGGCCAGAATCCAGGTTTTATTTAGTCATGAAGGAAGAGTGGCCGGAGGATGAGTGACTGAGATTGGCAGGAAGTAGGGGAGTACCATGAGCTGGGCTAGGTAGGAAGCCTGCGTTTACCTCTGCAATATGCAGAGAGAAGGATATGCAGAGAGTAATCTGCATTACATAACTGAGATAGCATCTAATGTTTTAGGATCAGTGCTTCAGCTCTGATGTTAATCTTTCAAGCCCCAGGAAGTCATAGGCTGTATCTCAAGGCTTGATCCCAGCCAACAGAGTGGAGCACTGGCTCTTCAGCCTGTATCAACTTGGCTCACACTGCAGAGCAGCAGGTGGAGGTTCTGGGGAACCATACCTGCTGTCTTCAGAGACTACCACCAGCACCTCAGCTGGACCAGTATGCATTGCTGAAAGCCAACTGAAGGGGGATAAGGAAAAGTCCTAACCAACTCTGTATATATCAATACATGGAAATAGGGTCAGGCACAGCCAAAAGGGAGACAAATGCTCTTCTGTCAAGGAGAGTTGCCCAGGTGGTCCTCCACAACGTGAATGTTTTTTTAAATTTATTTTTATTTTGCTTTATTTTATTTTGTGGTTCCAGGGATCAAACTCAGGACCTTATACTTGCCAGGCAAGCACTTATTCCACTGAGCTATCTCCCCAGACCTTGAATGTTTTTGAATAGTATGTTTGTATTATTATTTTTCAACCCTTCAGTTTTAAACTTTATAATCTCTTTTTTATATAAAGATTTTAAAAGACCATAAACAGACTTACTGTGCTATACTAGAAATGTAATCATCTGTACTTATTTAAAGTGTAAAGTAATCAATTCTGCCCTGATGTCCATCCAGAGAACCATCCCTGCAGTCAAAGTAATGAACATAATCGGAACCTCTAAAAATTTTTCTGCATTCTTTTGCCATCCCCTCTTTCTGCACTTGCCATGCTATCACTCCCAGACAGCCGCTACTCTGCTCCATGTCACCATGTAATAGTTTTCATTTTTATAGGTGTTTATATAATAGAATTACATATAGTGTGTGCTATTCTTCTCTGGGTTATTACATTCAATGCTCTAATATTTGCCCAAGTGATTGTAGGTATCTACATTTCATTCCTTTGTATTTGTGAGTCGTCACCCACTGTATGGATATATTACTGTGTGCTTACTCATCCATTTGTTGATGGACATTTTCGTTCTTTCCATTTCTGGAAAATTAAAAGAAAATAAAATGAAAGTAGTTGAATTATGTGCTGGAGACAAGTTTAACTTTTCAAGAAACTGCTGAATTATTTCCCAAAGTGGCTCTTTCATATTCTCAGTGTCAACATGAGTGTTCCAGTTTCTCCACATCTTTACCATTATTTGGTATGCTCAGTCTTGTAAAATTTAACTACTCTAATGAAGTGATACTTGGGGACAGGGATACAGCTCAGTGTTACAAGTGCCTGCCTAGCAAGCACAAAGTCCTGAGTTCAGTCCCCAGTACCGCAGGAGATTCTCATGTGGTGATACCTTTCTGTGGTTCCACTTCATATTTCTTTGGTGGCTGATGATATTGCCTACTTTTTTTTTCCATGTACTCATGCACCATTTTTATATATCTTACTTGGTACGGTATCTAGGCAAATATAATGTTTATTTCAAAAATCAAGACTCTTCCCCCATTACAACTGAATTTGCAGTTTGTCACACACAAACTTTTTTTCTTTCTTTTCTTTTGGTACTTGGAATCAAACTCATGACCTTGCACTGGCCAGGCAGGTGCTGTGCCACTGAGCTATAGCCCTGACTCCCTGAAACTCTAGATGCAAGATTTATATTAGTCATATGATTTGCAAAGATGTTCTCTGTGCCTTGTTTTTCATTGTTTCAACAATGTTTGCAAAAGAGAAGAAATTTTAAAATTTGGTGATTTTCAATTTGTCAATTTGTTTTTTGTGTCGTATATAAGAAATGTTTACTTAAGCTAGATTCACAGATTTTCTGTGTTGTCTTCTCAAAAATTTATAATTTTAGCTTTAAACATTTATGACTTATTTTCAATAAATTTTTACATGTACTGTTGAGTCAAATTCATTGCTTTATTCCCATTTGTTGAAAAGGCTATAGAGGGCCGGGTAGATGGCTCAGTAGAATAAGCACTTCCCTGGCAAGTACAAGGATCTGAGTTCAATCCCTGGCTCTACCAAAAAATAAAGAAGAAGAAGAAAGAAAGAAAAAGAAGAAAAGGCTATCCTTACTACATTGAATTGTCTTCATGCCTTTCATGAAAATCTATTGTCCCTAGATGTGTGAGTCAATTTCTAGACTCTATATGCTCTTTCATTGATCCATTTATCTATCTTTAAACTGATGCCAAACTCAGAAGCGTGCACAAGGATAGTTTCTTCATAAATAGAGACAGCTCTGAATCTAGATGTAGAAACAAAGTAGTTATTCCCTGGGCTCAACCATCAAGATAAAAGCTAGAAGACACATGAAGAAGTTGTGAGCAAAATATTATAGATGATTGGGATCTATATCATCAGGATCTCTCTGTCAGAGAGCAGTGAGGAGCTCAGTAAAGTGATAACCTTGTGACTGTCATGCATCAGCCTCTGAGATGAAAATGAACTCCAAAGTCAGGCCTGAGGGTCAGGGGGAAATCTACCACCAGCCAACCATGGGTTGGCCAAAGGGCAGGAAAAAAAAGTGAGCAATAAAACCAAGCAATTCAAGGTAGAAGGAGATTTCTGGTGATGAACTATGGGAAAGAGATTTGGAAGAGCAACCTTTTATTACTTTTGGATGCTGATGACCAATATATCATAACTGGGTTTACTGATGGCACGGTGATGATAAAGGCAAGGCGATAATCAAATAAAAAATTATTTTACTTAGTTATTAAGGTCATGTCAAATGTGATGAATGCAAACAAATGGTACAGACCAGTGAAAGTATGAGAATCAAAGAAGAATGGTGAAACACAAGGCAACTTAGGCAAGAGACACTGTGAAGTTGAACAAACACAACTGAAAGCATTCAGGAATCTGTCCTTTTCCAGAAAATAATCCTGTTGTCTTGTATCATTATGTCCATAAGCACATGTGGACAGGTGGGGGTCTTGAAAACCAGGAATAACCTAGAGGAATCCTGCCAATTACCACAGAAATCTTCAGCTTCTGAGACCCCCCCCCCAAGCTCTACATTTTTCATGTAAGGAGATAAAGGCATTTCTTGGTGATTTAGGGCTGACTTTCTTAATCCCTGAAATCAAACACGAGATTTTGACTCAGACCTGACACCTGTACACATCTGACTTTCCAGATTTGGACTTCCCAAACTTTCCTGGAGCTCTGGCTGACCCCTAAATTATGGTTTTCCCAAGTAGGCCCTCAACTTGATGCTTCTAGATTTTACTCAAAGCCAATACAATGGTATTCTATCCCAGAATGATCAGTTCAAAATCGCCATGAATTAAAGGTTCTACAAGCAGGTGCATGGGCCGGGGGTTCCATCCCAGGGACTGCCATGCTGGCCCACCCCCAGGGCACGCTGAGATGGCAATTGAGACTGGGCATGGTAGCATGCACCTGTAATCCAAGCTCTGTAAATAGGCAGTTCACTATGAGTCTGAGCTAGTAGTGAGACCCTGAACACCCTGTAGATGCTTCCCTACAAACACAATACAAACAACCCCTTTGAAGGGCCAGCCAGATAGGTCAGCAGACTAAAGCCCCTGCTTAGGCAGAGCACAGTGACCAGGGTTTGAACCCTGGCAGGCCATGTTGGACCTGCCCCCAGGCCATGCTGAGACAACAGCTGAGCCTGGGTATGGTGGCATGTGCCTGTAATTCAAGTGCTTGGGAGGCTGAAAACAGGAGAACCTCTATGAGTCTGATCTATGTAGTAAGACCCTGTAGAGCCTGTCCTAAATACCTTAAAAAACAAAGCCACCATCAACAACAAACATTTACTGAGTGATCATGAGGTAAAGTACCTTCCCACCTACTTTCTGTAGTAGAAGAAAATAGACGTAAAGTTATAAAAAGATTATATTTGCAAACATGCTTTTTTTTTACCCCACAGAAAATCAAGGACATCTTTTTGTCTTATCATCACCTAGATGTTAAACCCTTGTGGTCAACAAGGATAACAGCTGTGCATACAATACACTGCAAAACCCTTTTCTAAATACTACCCATGCACTGTTATCAGCCCCCATTGTACCCATAGGAAACTGAGGTTTCGTTGGCCCACGGCTAAGTATCTGGGATATATTGCTCAATGAAATCCAGAGCCTGCCTACCTTGCTCACTAAGTTGCATTAGTGTTTAAACTCTTCTGTTCTTAGTATATATTTTTTCCTTGCTCAAAACTATTAAGAATGCCCTAGAGGCTTTAACTAGAAACACAGCAGATGCTTGATTCATGTGTGCGCTATGTGATTGAAGCACACTTCCTGGGGCTCACTGTGGCACTGTGATTCCTCTGTTCCCCACAGAGTCTGTTTAGAGGGTTTTATCTCGGTAATATCATTCATCAGGTGGTGTCCTTCCATAGCCTTGTGTTGCATGCACTCACACTTTTCAAGATTCAAGCACTGGGCCACTGTGACCCAGAAGCACAAGGCCAAATTCTCATTGGCAATTCAGTATGTTTCCCACAGTGGGAGGGGACATGGTAGGAATTAGTGGTGCAGGCACTGCCAGCTCAGCTCGCTGTCTTGGCACTCTTTATGATCGGCTCGGAAAAGCTGAATCCAGAAAGAACATCTGTCCAACATAGTCCGAGAGGAAACAGCTTTGGGTTAGCTAATTAATTGCTTTTTCATCTGCATCAGATGATTCCATTTTAGTGCTGTGGCTTGAACACAACAGCCTGGGAGCCTGGATTCACTCTTTCTGTACTCCCACTCCAGGTCCCACCCTATGTAGCAGGCTGAGGAAGAGGGTGTCATACTGGCTACTGACTAATGGGCTGGCTTGTTCCCCTTAAAGGAATGAACCTCAGACCCACATTTGGGCCCCTCACATCCTCTCACCAGAGTTCAAATGGTTCACATAGAGTCCCAGGCACACAGTGTGAAATAGGAATAGCCCAAGTACTCGCGGCTCCTCAGGAGCTTATGCCCTGGGCTGGTGTTAAATGGTGGGAACAACAGCATGGCAGAGAAGGTTTAGAGACCAGAAGCAGCAGTGGAGCAGTTCAAAGCAGGGCTAAATTGCTATATGATCACTCAGAAAAGGGAAAGGTCAATTTGGACAAAAGATCTTAAAAGATGAAAGAAATTTAAGAGAAGTGAAGGAGCTCAGGAGAGCAACACCATGTATGAAGCCTTGGAGAGAGGGCAGTGAGGAAGATGAGGCCTCTACTGGCTTGGCTGGTGAGTAGGCATGCCAGCTCTAGCAGGAGCAGAGGTCATGCTGGGGAACCAGAGTGCCTCCTTCCCAGCACTCCCCGAGCCTCTGAGACATGACTGGGCAGCCTGCCCTCCATACTCAGCATATAGACTTCTGATGCTTCATTGCTTTTCTGTTCCTATGGCTCCTTTTCCAAACAGGAATCTTCAAACTGAAGAATTTGCATTTGGTTGGCACAGAACATGTGCTTAGCGAACAGGTGTTTAATAAGTGGGTGAATGAGGACATCATTGGAACAAGCTCCAGGGAGCAGGCTGCTGCTTCTAGAACAAAAATATGCCCTGTGTGCCAGGCATGCTAACTAATTCTGCATTCAGAGGACTAGGTGTAGCATGGTGGGCTTGCATTCATTAATCCACTGATTTGTGGATCACCTAATATTTGCTGAAAATTACTATGTTCCAGACTTTTTTTTTTCCCAGTACTGAAGTTTAAATCAAGGACCTTCACACTGGGCTACATCCCCAATCTTTTTGTATGTTTTTTATTTGAAGACAGTCTCTCCAAGTCCCTAGGTTGCCTAGGCAAGACTTGAATTTGTTTCTGGGTGGGGTTTTTTTTCTGTATTTTTGGGAAGGATCTACAGGGTGTTCAGGGTCTCACTACTAGATCAGACTCGTAGTGATCTGCCTGTTTACAACCTCCCAAGGCCTGGGATTATAGGCGTGCACCACCATGTCCAATCTCAAGTGCACTCTTGGTGGCCCAGGGATGGGGCCAGCACGGCAGGCCCAGGGATTGAACCCCCAGCCCCTGCACCTGCTTACAGGTGCTTTAATCCACTGACCTATTTGGCCAGCCCAAGACTTGAATTTGTGATCCTCTTGCTTCAGCCTCTCCGAGTGCTGAGATTGTAGGTGTCTGCCACTATGCCTGGTACAAATAGTATCATAGTTATTGTATTCAGATATAATAACCATGACAAAACCTATCAAATGACATTTGAGCAGGAGAGGTAGTCAGGCCTGCTATGTGATTCATGGGTTCTAATACAAAACAGTAGAGCAAAGGGCACTGATAATGACATTGAAAGCCTGGGGCTGGGGATGCAGGTCAATGGTATAGCACATGCCCAGTATGTATGAGGCCCTGGGTATGACCCCCATTCCCTTCTTCAAATGGCATAAAATATAAAACGTTTTCCCTGTTTTTTCCTGCAGTCTCCTTCTCAAATTTTCATGACATTTTAAATTTTGTCATGTAGTGTCATAGAAAAAAGATGTCCTTTTACCACTATCAACATGGCTTTGATCATTCATCTCTGTAGTGGACAATGCCAGTTTTACTTTTTACTTATTAATTCTTCTGAGACAGGGTTTCTTTATGTAATTCAGGCTGTCCCAAAAACCCACCATGTAGTCCAGCTGGCCTCAGACTCACAGTGATTCTCCTGCCTCAGCCTCCAAGTATATGCCAGCATGCCTGGCGGATGCCAGATCTAAATGCAAAATAAGAGCATTTAATGAAATTATGTCATTGTATTTCATAGCTTATAGGTACATATGGACTTAATTTTTACCAGAGTAGTGGAAACTGCATAAAGCTAACTCAACTGCTTTTATTTCATTCACCGATATATAGGATTTTACCAGCGCTGTCTACCTCTGGCTTCTCAATGAGTAAGGGAGGTCCGAGAAGAAAAGGAGCCATGAGTTGTTGCTCTTTCCCTCAATGTCTGTGTCATACTTATTATTATTATTATTTTAATGTATTTGGTACAGGGTCGGTCTCACTACACAGCTTGAACTCGTAGTGATCCTCCTGTTTTCAGCCTCCGCAGCACTGGGATTACAGGCTTGTGCCACCATGTCCAGTCTCAGTTGCTGGCTCAGCGTGCCTAGGGGGATGGGGCCAGCATGGCATATGCTCTGTGTCATTATTCATGTGTGTGTGTGTGTGTGTGTGCGTGTGTGTGTGTGTGTGTGTTCGTGTGCGCACGTGCTCACACACATGCCCATGCATGGGACTTAGGCACTGACAGTATCCAGAGGCCACAGCAGAATTTGCCTCAAATGCGTACTGAGCACAACAGTCCTCTCAGCGACATGAGTAACCAAGGAGCACAGTTGCATCCTTTCTGACTTGTATTACTTCCCCATACTATATTAAGAATGGTTTTAAATTTGGCTTCTACAAACCCTGCTTATTTAAAAACAACTGCAAAACTTTTGCACCTCTTTTGTTCCACTTCGTATTTTCCAGTAGGCTTATTTGTATGTATCTGGAAAGCTCATGAGAGTCTCACAGATGTTCATCAGAGAACCTCACAGCCTCACAAATGCTCACCCCATGCCTCAGTGATACAGAAATGAAAGGATTCCTGGTTGAAAACAAGGTGTGAGCATGCCCTTGTAGCGGGGGTCTGGGCTGGTGCCAGAAGTTACACGATAGCCTGGGGCAGTGAGTTCCATGGGTGGGCCTTCTGTGGCATGTGGGGCTTGTCTTCATGTGTGCCCGTAACATGTGTGCAGCACCTGTGGCAGTGTTCTCTGCGTTTGTGTGGCTTGTAGGTACCATCCGTGGTGTATTTGCATATGTGTACAACATGTGATGAATGTTAGCTTGCTTTTCCAGTACACTGTGGGCCATATCTTATGTTCCCCTGGAACACCAGTCTGTCCTCATGTTTGGCTAAGTAAAATAACATGCAGCATTTTGACATTCACAAACAAAGCCTAGTGGTTTTTATCTGAGTCAAGGGCTCCCCGGGGCTTTCTTTTTTTTTCCCCTCTTCTCCTTCCTGTAAATCCGTTTTATGTGCTGGAGTAAGAAGATGACATCTTGTTACATCATGTTAGACAGCACCATATTTTTTTCCATTAAACCATCCAGTCTGGCTAAGCAGACAACTGAACAAAGACAGACAACCCAGCATAAATAAAGGATCAGGCGTTGGCCCTTCAGGATGGACTCAGAGGAGCCTCATTCCCAAAGCTGAGGTTGATTTGCCATTTTAACTTTTCACTCATTAAATTAAGGATGGAAGCTTCTCTGCAGACCTGCAGCTCCTCCAGTGACATTGTACAGTCTTTCTCTGTGAGAGAAGAGGATGCCTGCTGGGGAGAAGGTGTCTCTGCAGGGGAAGGCAGAGTGGCCGAGATTGATGTTCTGCCTGGGTCCTCCCTACACTATGCGCCGGTCAGGCCAGTCTTTAGCTTTGCAGCTGCAGCTGCTATTTATAGTCCTGCTTCTGCTATTCTGCCCATGACTCCTGTGGTCAGCTCAAGGCCTGTGTTTAAAAAAGAGCTGTACCATTTCTAATGTCATATCAATTATTACTATACTCTCTTTAATTTTTTTTTAAAAAGAAAGACAACAAAAATTTAAGGTTTTTCAAAAGCAAGTGGTAACATTCCATCATATGTCTAATCTTACATAACCATATCAGTTAAATTGAGCAGCACATTTGATGATTAAAAAATAGATAATATATCAACCATTGTTAATCAGCTATTCTTGTTTTGAAAATCTGCAGCATATGCATTATTGTATGCCACATCGTTCAGGCTGGGCTTGGACTCGCCATGTAGCCCAGGCTGGTTTTGAACTCAAAGTGAACACTCAGCCTCCTGAGTGCTGGTGTTACAGGTGCACACCACCAGACTGCAGCTATGTGATTGATTTCAAGTTTCATATAATACTCAAATTAAAATTCAGTGCTCAACAGAGGGGCACAGTACAGCAAAATATGATCGTTAAACCTTAAAGATATCATGTGGGAATTAAAAATAATGACAAAAGAGTTCACATCTGGAAAATATGTCTGATAAAATTAAAATATAAACTTTATTTTATTGTATTTTGTTTTAGCAGTACTGGGGATCAAACTCAGGACCTTGCGCTTGCCCGGCTGGTGCTTATGCTGCTGAGCTATCTCCCCAGCACTAAATTTTAGTGTTTTATAAATACAACTATGTGATTGTTACACATGTTAACAAAACTAAAATGAAAAATGAAAGCATATGAAAATATTTGTTGCAAACTATTGAGATTGTGATTTCACTAAATAAAAAAAATCATTAATTGTGCTATATTGAGTTTGATTTCAAAAAATATGTATATTTTAACTTTCATTAGTCAGTAGTACCATGGGTCAACCACAGTGCTTTGCTCGTGCTAAGAAAACACCCACCTCAAGTCCTTGGAAAGACAAAGGATTTTTGAAAAATTCTATTTTTTAATTGACAAGTAAAAGTTATCCATATTTATGGTATACTACATGATATTTTAACATTTGTACACATTGTACAGTGGCTAATCAAGCTAGTCTCTCTAACATATATTTATTTTTGGTGATGAGAACATTTAAAATCTTTGTGCAGTTTCAGGAATATAATGTGTGGGAGCTGTGGAGATAGCTCAGTGGTCGACGTGCCTGCCTGACAAGGGAAAGGACCTGGTTCAATCCCTGGCACCACATGCTATGACAGCCATGGAGACTGAGTGCTGGGGAGGCTGAGACGGGACCTGAGTCCAAGGTATAGCGAGACCCTGTATCAAATAAGTACACAATTATTATATATATATAAACACACACATACACACACACACACACACATATATATATATATATAATATGCTTTTTTTAATTATAGTCAGCATGATACACAGTAGTAGATCTTTTAAACTTTTCCTCCTGTCTAATGGAAATTTTGTGTCTTTTGACCAACATTTCCTCAGTTTCCCTGCTTTCCTCCCTCTGCCTCTGGCAACCACCACTTCACTGTTTAAAGCATGGCTTTGGCACACTCCAAGTGCTCTTTGCTTCTCCATTCTCCCTAAGAGTGTCTCCCTTACTATAGCCTCATCTCTACCTCCACAATTATGCTGCTGCAGGTCCAGCCCTTAGTGTATCCATTAAATTGAGGTGGGTTAGGGGGGGAAAGGATCTTCCCCAAAGTTTCTTTCACTGGCAAGCAACCACTCCAGAGACAATGAACAGTTCATTTCCATTTAATTCATGATGATTTCAGCAAGATGGGTTCCTTTGTGAGGGCTGGACAGTTAGCTCTCTCTTTTATGTGTATGTGCTCTGTTTATCAAATACAATCAGTACAATTTACCTTCTGTCTTAGGTAAATAGTATCCGTTTTAAAGTCCAAAGGATTTCCCTTTGTGAAAATATTCAACCTTGGGTGTTGTTAACTTAGATGGATTCTGAGATGTGTAAGAAGTCAGGTTGATTGACTGCTACATTTAAAAATACATGACATCATCCAATTTCTGTATTTGAGTAATGAACCAATAGCTTTGTTTCTTGAGTGATAAACTCAAGAAAACAATAGGTTAAAAAAATTGATTTGTAACAAGTGCCAGGGCCAGTCAACAAATGGTGCATAAATAATTGGACATCCACATACAACAGAATGAATTTAAATTCATACAATATTCAAAAATTAACTCAATGTAAGTCAAAGACCTAAATAAAAGACCCAAACTACAAAATTGCTAGGAAGAAATATAGATATAAATCTTCATGGTCAGGCATAATGGTGCACTCCTAGATTTCCAGCACTCTGGGACGCTGAGGCAGGAGGATCCCAAGATCAAGCCCAGTGTGGGCAACTCACCAAGATCCTGTCTCAAAATAAAAAGTAAACAGGCTGAGGCTATAGCTAAGTGCAAAGTTCTGTGTTCAATCCTGAGTACGACAAAAAATAAATAAATACAATGTCATATCCTTGGATTGAGCAATGTTTTTTTAGATATGACATAACAACACAAGCAAAAAAGGTCTATTTCATCACAGTTAAAAACTTTTGTGACTCTAAGTCCTGTCAAGAAGGTAAGAAGTAGACCTGAAGAATAAGAGAAAAATACTTGCAAGTAATATATTTGATAAAAGTCTGGCATCATAATACATAAATAATTCTTACAACTCAACAACAAAAAAGACATACAACCCAATTTAAAAATAGACAAAGATCTTGAATAGGCATTTTTCCAAAGAAAATATACAAGTGGCCAACAACGACATGAAAATATTCTTAACATCATTAGTCATTAGGGAAAAGTGCAATTCAAGACCAAACGAATTGTGTTTTGGTTTGCATATCCACTAGGATACCTTCAATAAAAAATTTTAAAAATAGATAAACAGAAAATCATAGGAATTTGAGGATGTGAAGAAATTAGAATCCTTATACATTGCTGGTGGAACTATAAAATGGCACAGCTGCTATGAAAAGCAGTTTGGCAGTTCTTCAAAAAGTTAAACATAGAATTACCAATAATCTTGCATTTCTACTCAGACATATGCACATGAGAATTGGAAACATATGTTCACACAAAGACGTGTATGTACATGAAGGTTTATAGCAGCATTATTCACAATAGTCAAAATATGAAGCAACCCAAATGTACATCAGTGGATAAATGAATAAACAAAACATGGTATCTTAGGCAGTAGGATGTTACTCAACCATAAAAAAAAATATACTGCTACATGCTAACACATGGATGAACCTTAAAACATTATGTTAATTGTAAGAAGCCACATACAAAAGGCCACATATTGTATAATTGAATTTATGTGAAATGCTCAGAATGGGAAATCCATGGAGACAGAAAGTAGGTTAGTGGTTCCCTGGGGCAGGGAGCAGGAGAGATGGAGATGAGGAGCTTAATACATACAGGGTTTCATTTTGGGAAGATGAAAGATGTTCTAGAATTACATAGGAGACACGGTTGCACAATAGAATGTACTAAACCCGCTGAACTGTACCCTTTCAAATGGTAAATTTTATAATAGGTGAATTTTATCTGAAAGGAGGAAAAAGAATGGGGAGGGCTTTGAACGTTGCTGTATTTGAGCTAGCACCAGAGATTCCACTGTGGCCATCAGTAAGTGATGCAACTGTATGCTGGGTACTTGTATGTTGGGTCTCTGCTGGAAATGGGTGGGAAGGAAATAAAAATAGAATGTGGCTCTGTGCTCCCCGTGTTCATGTCCTGTTGGAAGAGACAGACCCATGCTTCCCTACTTAGATGTACAAGCCCCAAGATAGGGATTGCAGAGCTGAGAAAGACGGCTCTGCTGAAGCAAAGAGCAGTTTCCTTGGGCTGGAGGAACCTGGGAATGCCTTGTAGAAGAGGACACCTTCGAGCTGGATTTTTAAGAGGGAGTAGGAGTTCGTCCCTTAGTGAAAGTGAGGAGGGCATTCTAAGCAGGTGAGGCTGTTCGGAGCAGAAGCTTGAGGTGTCTAAAACATCTAGGAGAAGTCAGGTAGTGGACAGCATGGGGTGAGCTGTGGGTTTTCTTTCCTGCTAGAGCTCTGCCACTGCTTTTCATTAAACTTCACAACTGCTCAGTTCCTGCCTCCCAGAATGTGCTTTCAGTGTAAGAGCTGAGAAGCAGGAACTTGGTAGGATTCAGCAGGGTCCCCTCAGTTCCCGCTCTCGGCCCTCATCCTGCCCATGGTTGCCTGAGCACCTGAAGCACATGGCGCCCAGAGCTCTGAGCCTATGCGCTGTCCCTCTGCTCTGGGAGCCTTCTTTGTTGCCACCACTGGCCCTCTCCACCTTCCACACATGCGGGGCCCTTGTCCTCTCTCAGAAAGGCTCTTGCTCCATGGAGGAGGAAACTAGAGGGAGAAAAGGAGACCATCCCATTCTCCCGGGGGCAGTTATCCCATATGGTTCCCTTGGCAGCTGGCTGTGTTTGGCTTCTATTTGGGAAGTAAAAGCCCCTGCCTTGAGTGGGCTGGGATGGGGGACAGGGTCCCTGGAGGAGGAGCTTGGTACTTGGTGAATTGCTCAGCAAACAGTGCTGAGCAGAGAGCATTCCAGAGGGGCAGGCAGATTTTCAGTACGGAGCTTAAGCCCCTAATGCCTCCCCGAGGAAAAGTTACCAGTGGTCCTTGAGTGTGTGCGTGCTGACATTTGCTCCCCGGTGCATGAAGCATAATCCTGTTTTATTGTGTTTACTATTTCGAGTCTTCAGAGCAAACACAAGCGTCCTGCCTGGCGGATGCAACCTCAGGCAGACTTTTCCTTAAAGCCAGAGATAATCCCCTGCCTCAGAGAGCCAGTGTGAAGCACAAGCTTGTATTCCCAAGTCGCATATGCTTATGAAATCAGAACCCACAGATATCTGGGCTCAGGCAGCTCAACTCAGGGTAGAACACTGTCCTCCCCAGGCATGGATTTGAGCATTGGACACCCATGTACTTCCCTGAGTAGTACACCTCCTGCTCTCTGACCCCTGAATAGAGAGGAGAGGACCAGGGGCATGGAAAATATGCACCCTAGAACTCCAGACAAAAAGAAACATGACTTTAACCCTGACTTCTCCTTGAACCCGTTGATAATGGTTTTTAACTGCAAGAAAACTCAGTCCCTATTCTACTGTCTCCAGTGTCTGAGAGATAAATGCTCTGACAGTGTAGACAAGGACCAGATGTGCAGTGGATGGGTCAGTCTGTGCTGGGAAGGGGTGAGCAGGGAGGAGGGGAAGGGAGTCTGAATGTCATTACTTGGAAGGGTCAGGGGGTCGGTGACAGTGGCAAGAAACAGATTTTTCCAGCTGCTTTTAGGCTGAGATTTGTACTGCATAATCTGAATGCTTTTATCTGTTTCTGAAAATAGACAGGAATTTTTTCCACAAGCTGCTCCAATCTGCTGTGGAGACGTGAGGGAGGACTGCAGGAAGACAGTTGTGTGCAGGCTAGTGTGTTCGTTCGGGTGACCCCCTGCATGACCCTTCTCCGGGCTGCTCTGTAGAGCCACATTATCTTAACACCTCTTGGAGTAGGGAGTCAGAAATGCTGGGGATACTTCACATTTTGAAGTCTGTGTAGCTTCTTGTACATGGAACTATCCTTTTTGCATTTTACTTTAATGGACAGAACTGAAGGCCTTTGAGAGGTCTGAAGCACCTGCCCAGATGTGATGGTTGAGTCTGTGTGGGATAACATACAATGTGTAGGAGAAAAGGGACACAGAAAAAAGAAAGTGGGTTGGTCACAGTTCATGGTTGTTACCAGCTCCACAAGTCATTCTTCATCTTTGTCCTGAATATAGACTACAAAGAAGCATCACAAATTATCTATGGAGAACTTCTGGAAGGTTAACTCTGGATTAAATCAGACTCCCTCTCTCAGCAGCTGGTCCCTCTCATCTAAGATCAAAAGGATCTTGAACCTTCCAAGTGAACTCCTGTCAAGTAAACAGCAGGAGGATCTCTAATATTATTTACATAGCATTTTCTTTATGCAATTGTGTATCAGTTTTTTCTTCTGCAATCCTATCTTATAAATGTGAAAAGCAAGACACAAGAAGAAAATGATGCAAAGGATCATGTAGAGTTGGGGGACTGGGAATAAAACAAGGTCCTTTTATCCCACTAATGATACATCTAGATACCTTCTGTGCTTATTCGGTAGTCCTTTTCAATTGCCATTCACCTACCCACTGAGAGTAAGAGGTCACTTGTGTTGAGTGTGGAGTAAAGCTTGCCAACTTTGTTTCTCTTGGAGTTTCTTGGGCTTATAGGAAACAAGATGCTTACTTGTGAAGTTGCTCTGAAGTGGACCTAGTTATGAAGAGAAGCAGGAGAGGAGTGCCAGGTTGTTCTGGAATGTTGCCAGCACCCTGCATCTCTGAGCTTCCTTTGTTGTCGTATGGCCAAAGAGCCTTTTGATTATCTCAGGTACCAGTTAGGAAGAAAAAGGGCAGAAATACAAGCTCACAGAGTCACCTACCTCTGTCACAATCCTTCTCTGACAACACTCTTATTGAAGGCGATGCCTAGAGACTATAATGTGTGAGTCAGTTTTTTAATGATCCAGCTGTTTCAGCTCCAGGCCTCCCTAGGCATCCAGTGGAGGGTCTGATTTCCAGCACTCCGGAACTCCCATACCTGTACTGTGGTGCCATGAA
The DNA here is from genome assembly GCA_004027165.1 of Ctenomys sociabilis. Lineage (NCBI taxonomy): Eukaryota > Metazoa > Chordata > Mammalia > Rodentia > Ctenomyidae > Ctenomys > Ctenomys sociabilis. The sequence goes on along the minus strand of PVKA01006518.1, from coordinate 12,941 downwards.
GTCTACTGGAATCTATCGGAAAGCGACTTTAATCAACTGTGTTTGTCCCTGACCATGAGATACCTGGCCATTGAAGATAAAAAAATAAAGAAATAAATAACGTGAAAGCACAGAGATAAGAGGAAGCAGAACAAAGAGGTAGGAGGGAAAATGACCGGAAAGCAGAGAACAGAGCACAAAATACTGAAGAAGCAGATAATTGCTTTTGAAAGTAAGAGTGTACCAGAAACTAAACGAATTTTATCAGAGAGAATGAAATGTATACTGGTGCGTATACTTATCCGATTCCTCCCCTGAGAGGATCAGGATGAAGAATCTGAGCCCTCCTGGAGACCCTCAAGCACCAACCAACACAGAGCTTCATAGGAAAGAGAAGCAGGAAAGAAGTGGGCTGGCATCTGACTCATGCCACTTGACCATGAGCTGCAGCACACACAGGAGCTTGCCGATGACGTCATCTGGTCGTGACTCGTACCAGCCTGACTCAGTGGCATATGGAGCCAGCACTCACCAATATTATTCCTTACTGGCCCCAGCATGGCTCAAGGTAGGCAGACTTGGAGCTCTTTTACAGCAAGGTATAATGTCCTAGACAGGAAAAGTGAAGGATGGAGAAGGGATAGACTTTAAAAAAGATGATTAATTTAAGAAAAACAAGTGAGAAGGTATTGTTCGCCTTGGTCCTTAGAAAGAATACAGCGTGACAGAAAGCACCTGAGCTTTAGCACCAGAAATATATATTCTTAAGCCTGCTTGCAGTGGCCTTGAGTAATTGATCTTTGAGTAAAGATCTTTGATCTTCTGTTTTTTTAATCAGTACAAGTAGAAAAATAATACCTAGCATACAGGGTTGTTGTAAAGGTAAGACATGTGAAGTCCCTGGGATTTGGCAGGAAATTGATAACTTAGCCATTATGATGCTACTTGCTGCTACCTTCTGTCAGCAATGAGAACTAACTTCTCCAAAGGGCATTTTTCTAGAAGCCCCACCTTCCTCATTAAGCATTATTTGTGGTACTTCAGAAAGGAGCTTCAAGACCAGTTGGTCTGAGACCTTCCCCTTTTTTGGCCCAGAGAGGTGGATGGTTGACTTGAGGACACAATAGACATAGATGGCTTTCAGATGTGGGACTAGGCCACCTGAATTCTCAGACAATGCTACCTCTTCTGCACAGTGAATCTCAGGGTCCACAAATAGTTGAGTGTGTTTCCCTGTGAGATTGTTGACTTGTGGTCTGGTCTGTGGTAACTTCTGAGGGGAAAGATAGAAGTGACAATGAATAAACCAGAGGTCTCCTTGTTGACCCCTCCCTGTCTCTTCACACCCCCAGATATGGTACAAAATTAGCTAAGCCCAGGGGCAGGGAAGGAATTCTGCTTACAGACAGGCTGGAGCTCCAGCAAGCTTCTTGGGAGCTTTGCCTACTTTCCTAGGAGAAGGCAGACATGCTGCACAGGGTACTCTGTCCACTCATTGTGGTTACTGAAGCTTTCTCCAGTGATGGTACTGGAAGCCTTTCCAATTCCAACCCTCCTCACCCACAAGAAGGTTTAAAACATGCCAGAACCTCAAGGACTGCAAACTATTAGTGGAAAGTGAGTCAACTCTGTAGCCCTTAAAGATCTCTGAAGTATAAATGACATCTCCATAGACCTCGAAGCACATCTATAAGACCCTGTGGAAGGAAGACAGGGTTAGGTTCATCCTGGGCTGCAGCTCCTTTAGGTTGGATGGAGTCGAGCTAGGTAGGAGAGAACCCCAGGGGGAGAAGTTAGGAAAGGGGAGAAAGAAGAATCAGTACTGGGATCACACTGAGTACAAATCTACCCAAGGCAAATTCACTCCCTTCCCTTCAGCTGGTAGGGATGAGAGGCAGATTGTGTGGTCTGAAGAGAAATTTCTTCTCTGACTCTTGCAAAAAAGGAGTGCTTTCTCCACTACAGGAAAAACTTTTCTCCTAGAAAATGGGGATGTAGGTACTGACTAGGGCTGAGTAATTTCCCGAGGCTGCTCCCGGTTGGCAACGAGGCACAGAGCCTTCACACTGACCAGATTCTTCAGGCAGTGATTGGCAAAGAAGCCGTAGCACCCCAGTCAGTGTGCTGAGTCTAGGACTAGGCTGCTTGGCCCTCCCTGGAGGTGATGTGTGTCAGAAAGCACAAGTCAGACCAGCAGGAATGGCAGGGTCCTTTTCTTGGTCAAGAGGCCCCTTCAACAGCAGGCACGGTGGTGAGGGGATGGGTTTCCCTTTCTTCTCCCCAAACAAATGCCCAGGGATTCCTTCCCTTCCCAGTTTCCCTATTTATGCCCACAGGAGCCACCAGGCCTAGGGTCTGCAGGAAGGCTGCCTGACCACCCTTCCCTGTCTTCTGTGCACGTGTGTGTGCGTGCACACCCACACCCACCCACACACACACACACACACATGAAGTTTCCACTCTTGACTGACTATCAGCCCAGCTTTATTTCCTTCCACGACAGGGCCCTTGGAACCCACCACCGAGCTGGTGTTTCTCTAAAAATAACCATGTCCAACGTGATGAATGGGAAGGCTTTTGCTCTCCTTTTCCTGCCTCAGCCTGAATCATGTTGGGAAATGACATTCTGTTAACACAAGCACTTTTGTTTCCTCCTGTGCTCTTTCACCATCCGGTGGTGGCCCTAGCCAGGTCTGGCTTTCAATTTTTAAAGCCTCCCTGGGGGTCCACCCCACCCCCTAGTCAGTGACATTAAGGAAAGCCACAGAAGAAGAGAAATGGACAGAAGCATCCTGTGCCTCCCTGAGGGTTGCGAAGGACGTGCTGTGGCCCAGGCTGCACACAGACCCCCTCACCAGAGCGATCCAGATACTCAGGCTGGAAAAGTCCCTGAGGCCAACAGCCAGCCTTGCTGGCACCTGGCTCTGGGAAGCCACATAATGAACTGCTGCAGAAGGGAACATGAAAGAGTCCCAGGTGTGACTTAATGGCTCCCTGCTTCCATCAGAGAGTGGCTCTGACTTTGCCTGGAGCCAAGTGTGTGGCAGAGCTGTCCTCACAACAGTGCAGGGGAGCAGTTTGGGAAGTACCTGTATCATAGTTAGTTGACTTCCTTTGACCTTGTTCTGAGTTCTTTATGACCCAGGACCATGACCTCCTCCCGTGTGCATTGCCTTGAATCCCAGATTTTGGTGCCTGGCTCATAGGAAGCTTTTTGAGCAGTTCTGTTTGGGTTTGAATAGAGATAATAGTGTCTCAAGGGACTCAGTAGGAGAACTAGTGTCACTGACCTTTCAAGGAACAAAGGAGGAGGGTGGAATCTTTGGAATCCAGAGAGTGGGGTGAAGCCCATCCACTACCCCTGAGAAGGGTCCTGTCTTGGGCTTCATCCTCCAGCCTGAATTCTGTTTCCACTCACAGCCTGCTGGAGAGCTGCTGATTTTTGACAGGCCAGCTCTTCCTGAGAAGACCTCTTCTCCTCTCTAACGATTTTCTGCTTGAATTTGTATGGGGCCCTGGCTTAACGGAATCTGTCTGAATGACCTTTCCGACCCTGTCTTGAAGAGATCCTCTTAACCTTTAACTTCTTCTTAAAGCAAATGACAGATGCTTTTGGCTTAAGTGGCAAAACCATAAATAATCAGCCTACCAATGATGACTTCTGCAAGTGTCATCATTTGGTTGGGGCAGAATCTGGCTAGCACCTGTGCATGATTATCACTTTCCTCTGTGCGTCTATAAATGTGGAGGGACACTGGGGACAGGTCTTAGTGGCTGCTTACATGCTACATTACCCAACTTTCCTCCCAGGCCCCTGTCCCCAGACTCCAATCCCACAATGCCTGCCCTAAGAGGATGCAGGCTTGGGACCAAAAGTCTACATGCGTGAGATAAGGAGGGGCACTTGGCTGGCAGTAAATGATGGAGGCATATAGGCTCACAACAGCCATCTGTGGCTGAGCACAACCCTGGGCCCAGGGACCCAGACCTGTGGCAGCTGAAGAAGACACAGGTTCATCACATAAAGAAGAGGCAAAGAGGAGCAACTCTGAAAGAAGAGAGAGAGAGAGTTCCTGGAAACACTCGGGTTCCAGAAGTGGGCGCACAGACAAATGCTGTCCCTGTGTCTCTTACCCTCAGGCTACCAGAGGCTAATGGGGACAGGGGAGGAATTAGAGCTTAAGGAAATGATGGCCCTGGTGGCGGCTCATGCTTGTGACCTCAGATATCTTTATCAGCCAGAAGAGGACTGGAGGTTGGTCTCTAATTCTGTGGCACTGACATTTCTGTATTTGTTGGAGGAATCAGTCAAGAGGAAGAAGATGTTGAACAGTCTCTGTGCCTTACTAGGTTAATGGAGACATGACTTAAATTGTTTATAAAATAGCAGCTTTAGGGCCAAGGAGATGGCTCAGTAGAATAAGCACTTCCCTGGCAAGCACAAGGGCCTGAGTTCAATCCCCAGTTCCACCAAAAAAAGAAAAAAATTTAAGACGTGGTGGTTTCTGTCCTTTCAGTTTCTCCATAACTACTTATAAAAAGTCAACAGTTACAAGAGGGCCTCTTAGAAGGCCTTCTTAGTGATTAGATTTTCCCTTCAATTCCACCTAGTGCTCCTTATTAGGCCTTTCTTCGTCATTCCCTTCCACTCTTTCTTCCTCTCCCAACTCTGCTGAACCACGGCCTTTTCTCTTGCCATCTCTAACTACTAGGTGGGGGACCCATTTCTTTGGGTTCTCTGTAGTTCAGAAAGTCCCTGGGCCACTTGAGCAGTGTTCTTCCTAAGTCTCCTATTCACGGACATTTCTTCAGAGCTCTGTGATTTGAATGTGTCCTCAAAAGTTCATGTGTGAGGAACTTAATCTCTGTATTTATATGCTGATGACTTTTAGGGGTGGCATTTTAGGAAGATAAATAGGATTACACAAAGTCATGGGAATAGGGTCTCCATGGTGGCATTAGTGATTTTATTACAGAAAAGAATCTGTGTGCTCCCTCTCTCTTCCCATCTGATGTATTAGGACATAGGGAGAAGGCCCTCACCAAATGTCAGCACCTTGATATTGCACTTCTCAGCTTCCACATATGTGAGAAGTAAATCTTTTCTCCTTAATGACTTCCCAGGCTGGAGTCTTTGGCCACTTTGTCTTCGCCACTTTCCCATCACTGAGATACAAGACCCACCCTTGCAGCTTACAGGAGGTGCATTGATGTTGTCTCACAACTTCGTAGGTCCTGGTTTATGGTCGCTGGTTGCAACACACAACTACATAGTGGCCAAGCTAGCTAGAGGAAAGCTGCTCACACCATAGCAGCTGAAGCAGAAAGAAGGGAGAAACACTGCCTTCCAGTCATACTCTCACAATGGCCCCCCTGACAGGCCCCACCTCCCAATAGCAAGGCTGCTATCCTGCCTTCATCTAATCATCTTCTAAAATACAATACTATTTTAGATCTAAATCATATGCATTGTTACAGCATTAGATGGAAAGGATGGCCTAGTTTGGGACTTCTCTTTTCCCAAGTCAGCTTCCTTGAGAATCTCAGTGCCCTTATCCACTCTTTGATTTCTTTGGTTTTTTTTTTTTGTCTTTTTGAGACAGGGTCTCACTATGCAGTTCAGGCTGGCCTTAAGCTCACTTTGTAGCTCAGGCTGGTCTTGAACTCACAACAATCCTCCTGCCTCAGCCTCCCGAGTGCTGGGATTACAGGCATGCACCACCATGCCCTGAAAGCCTTTCCTGAATCAAGCCATGCTCTCTTTGTGTTTTCCAATCTTTTTTTCCAATTTTGACTCACAATATTATATCTTTGTCTTGTTGGTCTTGCCCTTTTGCCCAGATTTTAATTTTCTAGGGTTGCGCAAGCTCTCATACTGACCACCAGGGGCAACAGGGGAAGGTGGCACTGTGGAGAGGAGATCATGAAAACTAATCCCTCGGGGTTGGGGAGATGGCTCAGTGGAATAAGTGCTTGCCTGGCAAGTATAAGGGCCTGAGTTCAATCCCCGGTTCCACCAAAAAAAAAAGAAAACTAATTCCTCCCCCAAGGTTGTCTTTATGGAGAAAGGATTACGCCCTTATCTCTGAGAGGCTGGGAAACCTTGCTCACTATAGGTGAGATAGGTGGGGGATCATTGTGATGTTTCCAAAGTGGAGTCAAAGCCCCTCTTGGGATATTGGTATAATGAGTCGAAATTTCCAGCAGTGATCCATGCCATACATGTACATGTAGCACTCGCTTCTGCCAGCTGCTCTGTTGGCAGAGTCTCTCCCTCACTGTGCATGTCACTTCCTTGCTGAGGGTTAACTGATCAGGGAGTTTTTGATCTCTATATGAAAAAACACCTAAGTCACTCTAGCAGGCAGCTGGTCTGCTGCTTTCTCCTTTTTTCTCTGTTTTTCAATGATATCCAAATGGCCTTGATTTGATGGGTGCTAGAGAGCAATTATTCTAAAATTAAAGAGCAAGGATATGTTTTCCAAAAAAAAAAATTTTTATAACTCAGACCTTGTAACTTAACCTTTTTCTCAGTGTTGTGAGTTTCTAGGCAAGCTCCTTTCTTTGCTGTAATACAAATGAAAGACTAAGAGGGACTGTAAATACCTCCTGGGGCTATGGCTGGTGCCTTGACAAGTCATTTATTCCAAGACAGAGCTTGGCTTCTTGCCAGGCCTTCCATTGTAATGTCAGCCAAGGAGAAACCCAAGTAGAGTGGGTGACCCCCAGCATGGGTTCTCAGCTTCTCAGAAAGGTCTTCCTGCATCTGGTGGAGTGTACAATTAATAATGCTTTAGGGGACGATGATTTGGTCATATGGAAAAAGGAGACTTGGTCCAAGATAATGTCTGGTAAACTTTGACATCCCACCCTCGAGTGGTTCTACATAGGCTCATGCTGAGCCACTAAACAGCTGCACGATCATGTTACAGCAGCTTCCTCAAAAGCCGGCTAGTTAGCAAATCCATCCCAAATTTGAGCTTTTCTCTCAAACAAAGAGAACTCTGAAGTGGGAAGAGTTGGGACCAGCCAGATGGAAGGAAAGTGTGTGTAGCCAAGGCTGGAAGCACCTTTTAAAGATTTTGGCCCAATCCTCCTCATTTTGCACATTAAAACAAACAAACAAAAAAAAAAAACCAAACAAACAAATCAGATTCAAGAAGAAGAGAGAACTTCCCAAGGTAACCAATGGGAGAACTGGGAAAAGAGCATGGGTCTGCCAAACCCCAGAAACACAGGCCAAGGTGCCCAGCCACTCCTTAGAGCTGCACAATCTGCCTTGGCCCCATTTGTACAGAATCCCTGAGGGTGAGGTTCTAAGCCAGAAGGGCCATGATGAAGTCTCCCTAGTGAAAAGAAACAAAGCTGTAGCAACAGAGTCTGCCAGGAGGAGAAATCCTGCTGTTCTAACGAGGAAATGAAGAGGTGATGGAGGCCAAATACAGCTCAGACAAGGCGAAGGGGGTCTCATGGTTGGGTCTGGGATGCAGGTAAGAATCTATATCAGTCATGACTTTCCATGGCACCTGTCTTAATCAGTTTCCCCTCACTGTGACAAAATACTCAGTACTGCCAAGAGACCCGCCTGAGACAGCTCAGCAGACTCCTCCACCCTCCTCAATCCTACCCACGCCCACCCAGCCCGAGTGAACGGCCTGAGACAGTGGCTGATTCCAGCGGCCTCCTGGATCCCACCCCAAGCTCTCCCAGTGAGTGGGAATTTGCACGACTCACAAGGCTTTCCAGATCAGTGAGTGTATGGTGAGTCTGAGGGAGAGCGTTTGGCTTCATCCCATGCGCGCTACCCAGATCCCCACCCTGAAGCCCTCCAAGCCAGTGACCCACCTGAAACCTCAGGACCCACTCAACAGCACCTCCCTAGATCCCCTGCCCTAAAGCCTGCTGAACGAGTGGGAATTTTCCCGACTCCCTGAGAAGCAAGTTCAGTGAGTGTAGAACTCCAGGCCCACTTTGTAGGAAAGACATTTGCCAGGGACTCCCTGTGTCCCCAACCCCCACGGCCCGAGACCCAGCGCAGCTCGGCCAGTGAGAGCACCGGGCCAGAGAAATATTTCCTAGCAATTGCCAGTCCCACTCCATGGCCCCAGACCCAGTGCAGGTCGGCCTGGAGTGAGAACTCCAAGCCTGCCACACCAGAGGGACATTTCTCAGCGATTCCAGGTTCTACCCCATGGCCTGAAACCCAGCACAGCCCAGCGCGTGAGTGAGGGCTATAGGCCCGTGGCACTGGAGGGACCTTTCCCAGCCTTCTCAGGTTCCGGACTGTAGACCTGGACCCTGCACAGGCTGGATGACCCAGTACAGCCTACCCGGTGAATAAGATAATCCACTATCTTTTTGGGAGCCCAGAAGACCCACCAAAGCCCAGGCCCACCCACCTAGAGAGCCATCTGCCTGACACAGGAGGGCTGACTCTGGCAATTTTCCAGATCCTCACCCCAAAGCCAACCAAGACAGTGGGAATTTTCATTACTTGCTCTGCATTCAGTTCATGCTTGCCTGACCAGGGAACCACAGGAGCTGCAGCAAAAAGGAACTGACCACAACAGCTAGATCCAGGATAGGCATACCTGGATAATCTCAAACTTAATAGACTGGCACCCGAATCTCATAACAAGCTAAGGTTATAGGTGCACCAAAGCTCTATGCCAAAAGTCAAAGGTCAGCACTATACAAAATGACAAAGACAAGGGGAAAAACACAATCCCACACCTCGAGTTCACTAGTAAGGGCAGAGGACACTAGCTCAGCTATAATGAATGAATTAACAGATACAGCAGCAAAGGAACAACAGCAGAAAGATATAGAGGAAATCAGACGAGAAGTAATTCCCCAAATTAAAAAATACCTGAATACATAGTATCTGAAATAATCAATTCCAGAAACATTGTGTGGAAAAACTATGCTCACCCAGAACAAGTGCAGAGAGCACTATTCCAGCCGAAATATATGAATTAACAGCATCTGAAGCAAAGACATGTCGCGCACGGCCTCGCCAGCAAGGAAGACGCAACAACCAGTTCTTCTCTCTGCAGTTTATTCAGCCCCTTAACAAACTGAATTTTTCTTTCTTTTCTTTTTCCCTTTTCTTCCTTTCTTTCCCTTCTTTCTTTCTTCCCCTCTTTCTTTCTTCCCCTCTTTCTTTCTTCCCCTTTGTTCTTTCTACCCTTTGTTTGGAAGCCCGCTCAGGTGGTTGGACAGGATATTATGTCGGCTTTTAGTGCTATGGTCATCCACTAGGTAAATAATTATTGAATCTTTGATATAATTCAGCTATAAAAAAACCTGTAAATATAATTTCATGTATGCACCTTGTACAGTACCAAAACGTTATGAAAACAGTTTGCAATGTATTAATTCATCGACTCTGTAGGGAAAAGGTGTCTTGAAACTGTCTGATTGACATTTGTATTTAAATAAAATAAAAATAAATGGAAAAAAAATAAATAAATAAATACCTGTGGGCCTCCAATCGCGGGGAGCCACGTGTGCACAACCGATAGGTCCAGGTACGCCGAAGCAATGCCATAGTCTTAGCCTTAGCCAAATAAAAAGCTGTTTGCTACGGAGAGCACTCACCCCCGGGGGGGGGGGTGGAAGGCGGAAGACAGTGTCATCTTTAAGGTGCGGCTGTGCGCAGCTCTCCACAAAGACACAACAGCAGAAAGGTCATGAGGAACTCAAAGCAGAAATAATTTCTGAAATCAAAACAGAATTCTTTGAAAAAAAAAAAAACAATTCTTTGAAATCATAGAATCTGAAATACGGAAACAAGTCCAGAAATATACAGAGGAAACCCAACTTGGAATGAACACTGCAAAAAAAGAAATAATAACTACCTCTAAAGAAGAGATGGATAAAAAAAATTGAGGAGATCAGAAATATGATGGATTCCTTGAATGGGCAATACAGAAAAGAAATAGAATGCATGAAACAGAGTCAAAGAGATATAGAAGAACTAAAAATATCAATCACGAGCCTACAAAACCGTTTGAGTGAAAGCGAAGACAGAGTTTCAGATCTTGAAGACACTGGTGCGGCTAGTGAAAAGATGAGAAAGGATCTCTTAAAAACAATGAGAATTCAGGAAAAATTAATCCATGACCTGCAAGATGATGCCAGGATTAACAATGTGAGAATAATTGATATCAATGAGAATGAAGGAGTCAATATAAATAACATAAGAAGAATTTGGGGAGAAATAATCGCAAAAAACTTCCCAAATATGAGGAAACAATCCAACATTCAGTTCACTGAAGCATACAGAACACCAAATAACTTCAACCTAAGTAAAAACATGCCAAGACATATAATAGTTAAGATCCCAGAAATCCAACACAAAAATAATATACTGAAAGCTGGAAGAGAGAAGCAGATCACATTCAAAGGAAAATCCATCAGAATTACAGCTGACTTCTCTACTCAAACAATGAAGGCAAGGAGAGCATGGAGCAGAGTTCTTCAAGTCCTACATGAAAACAAATTCCAGCTCAGGCTATTATGCCCTGAAAAAACTCCCTTTCAAGTTTGATGGAGAAGTGAAATACTTCCAAGACAAAGAACAACTAAAGAATTTCATGATGACAAAGCCAACCCATCACAGGTGGCTGAAAGATGTTCTAGAGAGAGACCACAATGACCAGAACTCCATGAATGAGAATGGAAGGAACCAACTAAACAGGACAGACAATTAACACAGGATACAAAGCAGTAAACAACAGCAGGTAAGTATCATGACAAACATAAGTCAGCACATTTCAATTATAAATACCAGTGTAAATGGTCTCTATCTCCAATTAAGAAAAATAGACTGGCACAGTGGATTAGGAAACAAAATCTAACAATATGCAGTATACAAGAAACACATTAACTCAAAAGGACATTCATAGGTTCAAAGTCAAAGGATGGAAAACAATACTACATGCCCCAGCACCTCATAAAAAAGCAGGAGTAGCAATTCTGTTCTCAGATAGTCTCAACTTCAAACTAAGAATGATCAAACGACACAAAGAAGGCCACTATATATTGGTCTGGGGAAAAATTCAAGAGCAAGAGATAACACTCATAAATATCTATGTACCAAACACAGGAGCAGCCAACTATGTAAGACAAATCTTAATGGACATGAAAAACCCAATGTCTAAGAACACAATCTTAACAGGAGACCTTAACACACCCTTATCTCAAAAAGATAGATAAACCAGACAAAAAATTAGCAAGGAAGTAGCAGAACTGAACCAGAGCTTGGAATAAATGGACCTGGTGGACATATACAGAGTGTTCTACCCAAGCACAGCTGAATACACATTTTTTTCGGTGCACACGGGTCATTTTCCAAAATAGACCACATACTAGTCCAGAGATCATGCATAAGTATATGAAAGAAAATAGAAATTATCCCATGCATATCATCTGACCGCAGTGCAATGAAACTGGAAATAAATGACAAAGCAAACCAGAAAAAAACCGCTAAATTCATGGAAACTAAATAACACCTTACTCAGCAATCAATGGGTCACAGAAGAAATTAAACAAGAAATTAAACAATATCTACACTTCAATGAAAATTCAAGCACAACTTACCGGAATTTATGGGATGCAATGAAAACCATTCTTAGAGGGAAAATCATAGCTATAAACTCACACGTTAGGAAAACAGAACAGTAACAAATTAGCACCCTAATGTTGCACCTCTGACAACTAGAAAAAGACAAGCAAACGAAACCCAGAGCACAAAGATGGGAAGAAATCATAAAGATTAGAGCAGAAATTAATTCAATTGAGATGAGGAAAACAGTTCAAAGAATCCACAAATGAAAAAGTTTGTTCTTTGAAAAACTAAATAAGGTTGATAAGCCTCTAGTCAACCTCATCAAAAAGAGGCAAGAGAAAATTCAAGTGCATGGAATAAGGAATGAAAAGGGTGAAATCACCACAGACTCAGCGGAAATTCAGATTATCAATAGTTACTTTGAGAATCTTTATGCTCCCAGAATAGAAAACAGAAGAAATGGACAGATTCCTCAAAAGGTACAAATTACCAACACTGAATCAAGAAGATATAACAACTCTCCATAAGGCAGTAACAGCCAACGAAATATGAAACGTAATAAAAAGCCTACCGACAAAGAAAAGTCCAGGTCCTGATGGATTCACAGCTGAATTCTACAAGAAATTAATAGAAGATATAATCCCCACACTCCACAAACTCTTCAATCAAATTTAAACGGAAGCAGTCTTCCCAAAAACATTTCTGGAGGCAAGTATAATATTGATTCCAAAACCAGGGAAAGACACAACCAAAAAGGAGAAATACAGGCCAATCTCCCTCATGAACATAGATGCAAACATACTCAACAAAATCCTGGCAAATAGAATACAGAAAATCATCAAGAAGATCATACACCATGACCAGGTAGGATTCACCCAGGGATGCAAGGATGGTTCAATATTTGAAAATCTATAAATGCAATACACTATATTAATAGACTAAAATCTAAAATCACATGATCACCTCAATTGATGCAGAGAAAGCTTTTGACAAAGTCCAACACTCATTCATGTTCAAGGTCCTACAGAAAATTAGAATAGATGAACTCTACCTTAACTTGATAAAAGCCATCTATGACAACCCAAAAGCTAATATGATCCTAAATGGGGAAAAACTGAATTCTTTTACTCTTAAATCAGGTACAAGACAAGGATGTCCTCTATCACCCCTCCTATTCAATATAGTCTTGGGATCCTTAGCAACAGCCATTAGAAAAGAGGGAGAAATAAAGGGAATAAGAATAGGAAAAGAAGAAGTTAAATTATCACTATTTGCAGACGACATGATACTTTACTTGGAAGACCCCAAAAATTCAACCAAGAAACTACTAGAACTGATAGGGAAATTCAGTAGCATAGCAGGATACAAAATCAATACGCAGAAGTCAATA
>PVKA01006517.1:31086-83317 GCA_004027165.1 Ctenomys sociabilis | reverse complement strand
TTTTTTTTTTTTTTTTTTTTTTTTTTTTTTTTTTTTTTTTTTTTTTTTTTTTTGTCTTTTTGAGACAGGGTCTCACTATGCAGTTCAGGCGGGCCTTAAGCTCACTTTGTAGCTCAGGCTGGTCTCGAACTCACAACAATCCTCCTGCCTCAGCCTCCTGAGTGCTGGGATTACAGGCATGCGCCACCATGCCCGGCTTAGCATTGATACTTCTAAGTGTTAATGTTTTCTCTTTCTGATTACCTTCTCTGAAGTAAGGAGAAAGTAAATGAGTTAGGCATATATAAGTAGTACCTTTGTTTTATAACTTGGCTTCGATGATGTATAGTCAATACAATCTTTTAATGACTTTATTTTTTAAAAGTTGAATGTCAGTAATTGAAATCTTGTGAGTCTGTTTTATCTCTAACGTTATACATGACTTACATTCTGTCATTGTACCCTAAGGAGTGGCCCTGTGTAGGTCTCTTTATATTGTCTTGGTTTTTGATTACTCATTGCGGTGATTTCTGGGCCATGTCCACTGAGATAACATAGTATGTTTCTAGTGAACTTGGCAGAATCAGCAGAATGATTCTCTTTTCCTATTTTTAACTTGATAGTTTTCTGAGTTAAAGTTAACACAGCATTTAAGAAATCTTGATTTGATGACATTAATTGTATTTTTAGAAAATAATATAATTATGTCTATTTTTTTTTTAACTAGAACTTAGCCAGGATGTTGCCTCCAAAGGACTTGGGTTGGTTTATGAACTAGGCGATGAACAAGATCAACAGGAGTTGGTGTCTACACTTGTAGAAACACTGATGACTGGCAAAAGGTATGGTGAACTTGGGAATTTAAGATTTTAACACATAGGGTAAATGGGTGTATATACAGGGATATGCTAGAATGAAAAAAGATTTAGCTTTATACATCTTAAGTATACATATGTACTTCAAAAACATATTAGAAGGTCAAACTTTGGAAATTGATAGGTCTCAGGATAAGTAAAGCATTGGCTAATAAAAATGCCGTAATTATGAATGGCTAGAGTATGATTTGTGAAGACTATGTTGGGGAATCAGTCTTGGAATTGGTTGGCACTTTATATTGCCTTCCTATTAGGAAGAAGCATTTTTCATTTGTGTGACATTTAATTCAGTGTGACTTTGTATAGGGTGTCTTTTTCATTTATTAATTTGTTCAGTCTGGATTTGATTTTATAGGTACCTAGCCTAGTGGAAAGAAGAGTTGACTTCTATATCTCATATACAATAAACACTTGATAAGGTGTTTATAAACACTAAACTAAGGAGTTTAGTTTATCAGTTTACAAATGAAATGCATCTCTTAGTTGAATACTGCTATGGGAAGTTTGAGGCTAATTTAAATTATTATTTTGGTATAGAGCTAAACATGAAGTTTCTGGAGACACAGTGGTATTTCAAGGGGGATCCCTTGGCAAAACACCAGATGGGTAAGTGTGCAAAATATATTAATCAATTAGCGTAGCTGTCTTAAATTTTTTTTTTTTGTTTGATAAGCAGAGCCATTATGAAGTAGATTTTTATTGTCTTAGGAAATGTTTGTTGGTGGAAAAATAAGACTTGTATAGAAAAGTGCTACTAGCTTAGATTGGGTTTATTATTCTCTGAGAAGATTTATATTGTGAAGGATCTGTTTGGGGCAGAGCAAGAAAGATAGGACTGTTGGCAGAGGGAGGTGGTGAAAGTGCTGCTATTACTTCAGCAGGTAGTGAACTGTCGCAGAGCTCAGAGCTATGAGGAACATCTTTTTGCTGTTCTGCTCTGAGACAGATTCCAGGCCTTTTTGTTCCTTCATTAGGTGTTTATACCCACTTGATGAGAAGTTGTTGTTGGTGGGTTGCCCTGTGGAAGGTCATGACCTTGAGTATTCAGGGAAGTTCTGGGACACTGGATAAGATAAGAACTTTTAGCTTCCAGGCAGCTTGAATCCAGTGTACCTAGTTTTTTGGTGGGGGCAACTCAGTATTGTAGAATTGACCAGTTTACCCATCAAATTAATTTTTTGAGCTGTATCTCTTATAGTTATTTCTTGTGGTTGTATTGTTACTTTTTGTCACTAGAAATTGTCAGGTACATATATGCTGCTTGGTATGTTTTCTTGTGGTTAGGACAAAGCTACATGTTGTTCATTTGGTCCTTACATTCCTCTGTATAGTTCAGTTTCTAATCAGAAGTGGCTTATTTTTCCCTGTGGTGCTGGGATTGAATCTAGGACCTTGCACATGCTAAGCAAATGCTTTACCTCTGAGCTATATTCCTGGGACCCCAATTTTTACCTCAGCTACTCTTTTTGTAAACTTTTTAAAAAAAAATTCCTTACTTTTTATGAGTTAAGGCAAAATGATCAGATATTTGAGCAAATATTCATTCAGCAGAAAGTTAACAGTATTCAAAGAAGTTATTGAGCTGGGCGTGGTGGCTCAGGCCTGTAATCCCAGCACTTGGGAGGCTGAGGCAGGAGGGTTGTTGTGAGTTCGAGACCAACCTGAGCTACAAAGTGAGCTTAAGGCCAGCCTGAACTGCATAGTGAGACCCTGTCTCAAAAAAACAAACAAGCAAACAACAACAAAAAAAAACAACAAAGAAGTTATTATCAGGATTAGGAAGGTCTAACTTAGAAAAGACTTTGAAAAGATGAGTGACTCATATTTATGACAGAGATTTATGTGTAGTATAAGAAGAAACTGAGTTGCCTTCCATTTGAAGGCTCCACCTTCATGGATGTTGCAGGTGCTTTTTGGTTATTATTTTTTTTTAATTTAATTTTTTTTCCATTTATTTTTATTTTATTAAAATACAAATGTCAATCAGACAGTTTCAAGACACCTTAACCATACACATTCGATGAATTAATACATTGTAAACTATTTTCATAGCGTTTTGGTATTGTACAAGGTGCATACATGATATTATATTTACAGATATTATTTTAGCAGATATCTCTTATCAGTGAATTAAGAGTGTAGTTGCTTACTTGTCTTATTTTTTTATACCTGAATTATATCAAAAATTCAATAATTGTTACCTAGTGGATGGCCATAGTACTAAAAGCCGACATAATATCCTGTCCAACCACCATTACTGCAGATCTTGCCTCTTATAGAATTATGTAGAAGCACAGCGTTATCTATCCCAACTGTACTGTCTATACACACACATCATGATTTTTTCTTTCTACAACCCTTCCTTTGTTACACCTGTCAAAAGTGGGCACTCCATTGACATTCAACTAACTTAGGTGCTTGAACTCGACACCACAATCCAACACAGTTCAGCATTCTACAACCATAGTGAGTAATTCAGAGAAATTGTCGACCATATCCATTTACAGCTCAGCTTAATATTATGGGCTCACAATGTATACTTCATTTTTATACTTTTCTGCTGGATGGTTAAGTTCTTGTGTTGGTGTATAAGTCTTGATCTAGCTTTTTGGTTATTTGCCAACAGCAGCACTAGAGCGACTCAGGATATGTTGGCAATTGAACTAGGCAGAGTTTTTTGTTTTTCTCAATCTGATATTCTGTCTCAATGGTGATAAGATAATTCAGTACTAGAAATTGACTGAAAATGTAATTTTAAAATGACCCAATAATATTGATAATGTAATGTATATTGTGCTGGAGAAATATATTATTGCATACTTCTCTTTTTCTGTTTCTAAGCCAGGGCCTTTCTACTTATAAGGAGCTTTGTTCTTTGGCTAGTGATCTTAGTCAGCCAGATTTGGTGTATAAATTTATGAATTTGGCTAACCATCATGCAATGTGGAACTCAAGGAAGGTAAGTTTTATCACTGGGCAGGTTTTCTTCTTTTCACTCTGTCTCAGTTATTCTTCTTTCATTGTTGGGACAAAGTACCCAACACCCAGAATTAAGGAAAGAAAGCCTTGTTTAGCTCACAGTTAATGGATGTTTCAGTCCATACTTAGCTGGCTCCAAGGCGTAGTAGCACATGGAAGAGAGCAATTATTTATGGCTGTGGAAAATAGCAAAGAGCAAAGGGATGGGCATCAACTGCAGCTACTGACAAGCCTCTTACCCCTCCTTACACTGTAATGCAAATTCCCCACCCAGGGCAGGGGTAGCACTCATATCCATAATCCCAATATTGGATTATGAATTAATCACAAATTCCAGAAGCTGCCCTGTTGACTACCTGAGGCTTTGGGGGGTACACATAAATACAAATCACAAACTCATTGGTAAAATAACACAAATGAATCAGACTTTCTAGGGAAAAGTTTGGGAGGGAGAATTATTATATTCTCATAGATTAAATGTTAATGCTTGATTTGTAGATGGGTTTAAACCACTCCATCCTATCTCTTTTAGGGTGCTGCTTTTGGTTTTAATGTAATTGCTATGAGAGCTGGAGAACAACTGGCTCCTTTTCTGCCTCAGCTGGTTCCTCGTCTCTATCGTTATCAATTTGATCCCAACCTTGCCATTCGACAGGCCATGACAAGTATTTGGAATGCATTGGTTACTGACAAATCAATGGCAAGTATCTGTGCACCCCCAATGTATCCTCAAAATTGTAGCTTGTCCAAAGTCATGCTCATCCTCTTACTTTGTATACTTATTTTTTTCCTTTTTTTGGTGGAACTGAGGATTGAATTCAGACCCTTGCACTTGCCAGGGAAATGCTTATTCCACTGAGCCATCTCCCTGGACCCTACTTATTTTTTTTTAAAATAAGCTCTCATTCATATTTGCTTGCTTTCTTCTCTTAAAATATCAAAGATGCTTATGACAGTATTGAAATCTCAAAATTGATTGAAGCAATCTAACTGAATGGACAGTTAAGGAAATAGCAGTATATTTAACAAAGAGAATACTGTATATTGATAGGTAGTATTAATGGCTTAGTGGTCATACCTCTATTTTTGTAGTTTGTATTTTTGTGGTAGTGGGACTTGAACCCAGGGCTTCTTGCTTGCTGCTAGGCAAGCAGTACTAACACTAACCAGCAACCCCTATTTTTTTTTTTTTTTTGAGGCAGCATCTCACTGAATTGTGTAAACTGCTCTTAAATTGGGAATCTTCTGGTCTCAGCCTCCAAGGTGTTGAAATTGCATGCATGTGCCAAAATGCCCAGACTACTTAAAAGTTCTGCTTAAAGTAATTTCTTCTTAGTGAAGGAGTCACCATGTATTTCCTTTCTTGATTTTCTATTGTCTGGCTATTTATTTTATTCTATATTGCTTTCATATATTAAGATTTCTCAGGGCTTATCTCTGAGTACTTGTGTTCTTGCAGCTTTTGCAGTATCAAAGGGATATAAACATAATGGTGAGTGTGATGGTTCCCAGTCCTCTTCTTCTTTCCCAGATGTGATGTATACTTCAGACTTCTTTATCTGTCTGCCCAGAGTCTTTCCTTAGTTTTTTCTTTCATTTGGTATAGGATCTCACTACGCAGATTGGACTCGTAGTGATCCACCTGTCTTCAGCCACCCCCACCAGTGGGATGACAGGTGTGTGCCACCGCACCCAGTCTCATTGGCTGCACCAGGGGGTGGGGCTGGCACAGCCTGTGGTGCCAGGGATCGAACCCTGGCCCCTGTGCTTACCTAAGCAGGTATTTGGTCTGCTGAGCTATCTCACTGGCCCTGGTCGTTTCAAGATACCATAATCTTAGTGTCAAGAGCAGAGCAGGACCTTAAGAAACTGTTCCTCAAATGCACTCCCTTTTCTAAATTTTTTGTTTGTCAACAGGTTGTCATCTTTCCCTCATCTTTGCCTTCTGTCATCTAATTATCTGCATAATTAAATGAGGAAAAGTAATTTTTAAAAATTTTTAAATGAACTTTACAGTTCATTTTAAATAAATTTCATGATCCTGTCCATGTTTTAAAACTCCCTTTACATGACGTGACCCTTTTTCCTTTCTTTCATCTGATAGTAAATTGACTGTATTTCTATTTGTGGGATAGTCTGAGGTACCTGTGGGTCGCCAAGATCGGATAGGCCAGTGAGTCTGTAGATCTGAGTAGGCTGAGGCCTGTGTTCCTAAGATGTGAGCTTACTACCTCTTTGTCAGTACAAGGTAAGGCTGTGATTGTGATGTGATCACCTGGAAGGAGAGAAGAAGAGGTACATAAGAAGGTACCAATTTGTTAAGTTTTGGCTTTCTTACCTGCAAGTGAGCATAACTAAAACTTTTCTACTTATAAGATTAAAAGTGAAAAGACCACAAGAATCTTTGGATCTATTGATGTGAAAACAAAGTCTACCATCAGTTTGTTGCCACCAAGTTTATAAGAATCTATCAGAGCAGAGGCTTACTAAATTTAAATTCACCTTTCATTCTGACCAGTCATACTGCTTTATGAACCAGATATTGTACAAGACACTGAGGATACACAGATGAGACATTGCCCTGAGGTCTCTAGCATAGGGAGCAAGGGTGTCCACAGCTCAGCAGTGGACTGCCTGCTTGGCAAGCATGAGGTCCTGAGTTTGATTCCCGGTACCCTTTGCCCCACCCAAAAAAAGGTACTGTGGGAATATGAGGAATGTTCCTAGGCCACTGGTCTCTAAGGGGCAGTTTTAATTAGCCAACTAAATAAGACATAAAGAGTATTATAGGGAGAGGTAGTATGTGTGCGCCAAAGAATAGAGGTGAGATAGGGTAAGTAACTTTGTAACTGAGTGAGTCATAGTGGGCTTTATGTACATGCTTAGGTAATTGGACTTTAACCTCCTGCCCTGAGGAAAAACAGAAATATTGATGTTTTTCATCAGTGACTCAAGTGGGGAGGTATTTGTAGGTTAAGGAGCCTGGAGAGATACTTAGATTGTTTAGAGATAAGATCAGCATAGTTAAAAGATGAATAATTTGGATTTTGGTGGATTTTATATTTTTAAATTTATCTTGTGTTAGGTGGATAAATATTTGAAGGAGATTCTTCAAGATTTGATTAAGAACCTTACCAGCAATATGTGGCGAGTTCGAGAATCCAGGTACTACTTTGCAAATATAAAACTAGTCAAACATAACTGAAATGTGTTTCTTCTTCAGATATGTTTTCTACAGTGTGTAAAAACAATAAAAACTACTAAAAAGTTTATTTCTGGTTTGATTAGTTTTTTGTTAATTATTAAATCTCAGATCAGTGATTTTCCTAGGTTATTTAAGTATGAAATTAAATCAGCCATGTTGGTGCATGCCTGTAATCCCAGCACACTGGGAAGCTGATGCAGGAGGATTACAATTTGGAGCCCAGGGTGGATACTTTATGAGACTAAAATAGAGAAAAGATCTGGGAATGCAGCTTAGTGCAAGGCCCTGGCCTTTGGTCCTTAGTACTGCATATATGTTGTTTGTCTGTCTGCCTGTCTATTATCTATCTATCTGTGAAATCAAAGTTAACTATCATTTGTTAAATTAAAAGACATCAGGATATACTTAAAAAGTTGGCTGTGTTTGTGCCCACCTATAATCTGAGTATTCTGAAAGTAAAGAGACAGCCAGGAAGATATCTAACCTGGGCTCAGCCTGAGCAATTTGATGATTTAGTGAGGCCCTGTCTCAAAATAAAAAATAGAAAGGGCTAAGGTTGTAGTTCAGTGTGAAATTCCTAGGACCTAAGCCCCAGGATTCCAAAAAAAAAAGAAATATCTTCACATACTCTCATCATGACTTTGTAGAATAACATTTATTTTTATATATAATTTATATAAAATTATGTAATTTCTATTCATTCATTGCCTGCTATATATTTGGCAGCCTACTAGGCCCTACAGGCATATTGGTGAGTAAAAAAATGGTCTATCATACTGGTGGGAAAATTATATATATATATAATTTTTTTTTTTTTTTTTTTTTTTGGTCTTCTTGAGACAGGGTCTCACTATGCAGTTCAGGCTGGCTTCGAGCTCATTTTGTAGCTCAGGCTGGTCTCGAACTCACAACAATCCTCCTGCCTCAGCCTCCTGAGTGCTGGGATTACAGGCATGCGCCACCACGCCCAGCTATATAATATTTTTGAGGTGCTAAGAGAATAGTCATGACTTTTACGGAAAGAGGATTAGGATTATAAGTATAATATAATGCTATAGAATCTATATCATTGTTTGATATAAATGTTCATGGTAGAATGTTGAGCTTTATTTATCATACATTTGAAATCAATTTTTTATTTTCAGCTGTTTAGCTTTGAATGATTTACTGAGAGGAAGACCCTTAGATGACATCATTGACAAACTTCCAGAAATTTGGGAAACACTTTTTAGAGTACAAGATGATATCAAGGTATAATAGAAATAAAATATGCAGTTGCTTATAGAATACTTTAAACAGGAACTGTTAAAACATGTTGAATATTTCATCTTTCCCTATCTATACAATTTTGAGAAGCCATAGTTTTCTTTCAAAGTTTTTACTTGAGTGTGTCTGAGAAGTTTCAGGGTTAGATATCTTTAGATCTAAATAAGATTGACTTAAGAAAAAGAATGGCTATAACCTGACTTTCTTTCAATAGAAATACCATGACAAATGGTATTTAAGGACAAATAATTATTTTAAAATGTTTACGAACAAGTGTACTTTGATTCATTAGGTTCATAAAGATGGGTCAGTTATTCCTCATTAATGTAATTTTCTCTGAAGTTTTTCAGGAGTATTAGTTTCATATTACTATAATAAAAGACCTAAGATTATTAACTTATAAACAGAAGAGGTTTATTTTTATTCAGTCTTGGAGCTTCCATTGTTTTGGACTTAAACCAACGTAGCACATCATGGTAGGAGCACTTGGTGGAGTAGAGCTGTTGAAAGAAGGAGAAAGAGACCAGGTTCCCACATTCTCCTTTGAAGGAGACACTGTCATTGGGACCTAAGACCCTCCTGCTAGCCCCCACCTCTTTGAAGTTTCTACCACGTCCCAGTAGTGTCACCATGTAGACCAAACCTTTAGCACAGGAGCCTTTGTAAGACAGACAAGAGTTAAACTATATCAGTGGGCAATTTGGATTTTAGGTATTTTATCTTTTGTCTTTATGATGAGGCATTTCAAGCTTGTCTTGTTTTTGCTCTATTTATTAGAAATTTTAAGTGTTTTAAAATCCTTAAATATTTAGTTTGTGAATTACTATGCTCATTAGCAAAAATTTTATAAGGTTAAAGTAGGTTACACTAAATTTTGAAAAATAATAATGTTATACAATGTTATGTTCTTGATTGAAAGTAGTCTTTCACTAAAATCTGTGTAGAGTCTGGAGGTACTATAATTAATTGCACATTGTAAGGTAGTTGAGAACTCTTTAACTTGGTTGATGCCAGACTTTTCTCACTTTTAGGAGTCTGTACGAAAAGCAGCAGAACTAGCTCTGAAAACTCTAGGCAAGGTGAGAATCCTCGTCTCATAATGGTGCTGGACTAAAATAAGTTTTTTTGTGACTTTGACACTGATTTCTTTTCTATCTCTGAAGGTAACATTTAGTTGCTGTTTAATTGGCTTCATGTTATAATTCACTGCTATTAAATTAAATGAGAAAGTAGGTATTGTTGCATCAGAATACTTGTATCTTAAACACAATATATACTTCCAGTCTCCTTAAGTACATGCCTTTATATAAGGTATAACTTTCATATGACCCCCCAAAGAGCACATCACATTATTCATTTAGATCAAGCAACATCTATTTTTCCTTTATCCTCCCTCCTTTTTAAGCCCATTTTTCCTTCCTTCCTTCCTTCCTTCCTTCCTTCCTTCCTTCCTTCCTTCCTTCCTTCCTTCCTTCCTTCCTTCCTTTCTTGTATTTTAGGGAAGGGTCTATAGGGTGTTCAGGGTCTCACTACAAGATTGTACTCGTAGTGATTCTCATGTTTACAACTTCCCAAGGGGGAGGGATTACAGACGCACACCACCACTCTCGGTCTCAATTGCCATCTTAGTGTGCTCCGGGGGTGGGGTTGGCATGGCAGGCCCAGCGATCAAACCCCTGGCCCCTGCTCCTGCTTGCAGGAGCCTTAATCCACTGGGCTATTTGGCTGGCCCTTCCCCCTTTCTTATATATGATATTAGCAAGCTTTTTGAAACTAGTTTGCCATTTGAACTTGATTTTGTGATATTTCAAGGATTTTAACATTCTAATTACATATACAATATCTTGTCATAGGTTACATGTTTAATAAATGTATTTCAAGGTATTTCCATTCCAGAGTTGTGTTCTTTACTAATCCATTGTCCTACCATCTAAAAATATTCATGATGGTGATATTAAGTATTCTTTAAAGTGCTTCATTTTACATCTACTGATTTTTATCTTCAGCTCTTTCATTCCCTATTTCACAAATGAGAAAATCAAAATTTAAAGAGTAAAATGTATTATGAAGTTTTGCCTGATTATTGACAGACCAAGGACTTAATACCAATGTTTATTTCTGTTTTTCCTTGTCTTAGAGACTAGATTTACTTTTTTCTAGTGATAGTGATACAAAAAGCATTTTGTTAAATGAATACTTTATTGAGAAGTCAATTTTATTAGTTCTGTGTTCCTTGTATGTGAGGTTTGTGTGAAAATGTGTGACCCAGCAAAAGGTGCAGCTGGCCAGAGAACCATTGCTGTCCTCCTCCCTTGTCTTCTGGACAAAGGAATGATGAGTCCTGTGACAGAAGTCCGAGCCCTCAGGTATGCATCAGTTGATGAAAGGGCTGTATTGAATTGCTTAGTTCTTAGCCAGTAGACATTTTCTTTTTTTGAGTCTGAGATTCTTGAAATTATGAAGAGATAGATTGAGGAGAATCTTTTCAGGTGACCCAAACATTTATGAAAATCGTTGAGTCAGAAAACTTTCAAAGTAACATTCTCAGGGGCAGTTCAAGTTGCATGTTATTCTGTTATCTTTGTTTCTTGCCATTGCACCAATTATGCCATAGTTCCCCAGAGGTTGCTTGTGTTATAACACTTAGCAATGGCATTGTGTTGCTGTCCTTAGTAAAATGTACTATATAGTGATTGTTAGTGGCTTTTATATTCAGTGAGTAGAAGGCTGATGGGGAACCCTATGATGATTCAGGCCAATCAAACTTGATCTTAGTGATCAGTCTTTGTAGTATGAAAAGAATACCTGGATCTGTGTGTCCTGATGTGATTTGATAGAACACATAAAGCACTCCATATAAAATATGCTTTTTTTAAAAAAATAGTTGAATCTCAACTTCATTTACCCTGCAGATCTGTATAGGAGATAGAATAATGATATATCTGCAATGCAGTCAGTGAAAATATAAATAAAAAAGAGGAGGGAGGTTATCTGAAAAAAAGATTCAAGGAATGGAGTAATTTGAGGTAGATGAATTCTGGATCTTGATTCCAACAAAAGTGTTTGAAGAAATTTGTGAGACAGTAAAGAAAATTTGGATGTTATATGATAAGAAAAAGTTATTAGTATTTTTGAAGTGTGATTATGGAAAAAAAATCTTTGAGTTTTAGATAAGCCTACTGAAGTTAAGCTGAAGGATATGCTTTCAGATAATACAATGACAAGGGGAAAATTGTGTCTGAAGGTTTTGAGGGAGATTATAAATAAAACAAAATTGACAAAATGTTACTAATTCTTTAACTAGGTGGAAAATACATGGAATTTCATTTATGATTCTCTTTACTTTGAGATATATTTGAAAATTTATATGATTTTTTTTTTTTTTAAAGTCCAGCATATGGTGTCCCTGGGTTTGAGTCGTCCCTGTTTCCCACCCACAGTTGTCAGGAATGCTCTCAAACTATGTGCCCTGAATCCAATAAACTGCAGAACACCTCAGTGTTAGTTTGGCAAGATTTCTTACTTTTGGTAATAGGACTCAGGAATTGTTTTCTGTATGTCTGTAGCATTAACACCCTTGTGAAGATCAGCAAAAGTGCAGGAGCCATGTTAAAACCACATGCACCAAAACTCATCCCTGCTCTGCTGGAGTCCTTAAGTGTGCTGGAGCCTCAGGTTCTCAATTATTTGAGCCTCCGGGCTACAGACCAAGAAAAGGTGAGTTGGTAGGAGAAGTTTTTTTAAGTATTGTGAAGGAAGAGACCTGCTAAGGTACTGAGTTCATCCTAGCAGTACGTCTAATGTGCTTAGACGGACTCTGTGACTCATGTGATATTATCACCATTATTAACAAAAACAGCTTCACTCCTGTGACAAGATGCAGTGTTTTGTAGTGCATAAAATAAATTTGGCACAGTTTTTATACACTATTTTTAGGGTTTGTGCTTATACTTTTAGGGTCCTATGACCATTCCCTGCCTTAAAGGTAAAGAGGATTTGTGCCTAGACTTTTACATTTTCAGAATTGCTCCACTTTTCTAATACACTGTGGTTGCCTTGTCTTTGAGCAGCATCATTTTTTTTAAAGGGCAGATGAAACAGTTTAAGCAAAATTAAAGTCACACAGAAAGAGGGTAGAATGTAATCCCTCAGGGGTCTCCACTGTTAAAAATCGTTTTGTAGTCATAGGCTACAGAACCAAATATATTAATTTTAAAATAGACTGTGAATATTGTTCTACAACTTAGTCTATTAGAATTAAAAAATGTCATGTCTCCATATAGATTTAATTTACTCTTTTGAATACATGCATACTAGAGTGAGATGATTTTGAATTTTTATAGATTTTGCAGCATCAAATGTTATGAATTCTCCCCACCTCCTATCTTTGCCAGCCTTGAATAATGGCAGTCTGACAAACAAGATTTCATTGTTTTATTTTGCATGTTCCTTTAATGGGAATGCTCATTATCTTTTCATAATTGTATTAGCTATTATATAGTATTTTTTCTGTGAATTCTATTTCTATTCCATACATGTTTTTCTTCTTGGCTTTTTACCATTCAGTTTTGTTTGGAACCTGTCATATGTAGTGTTTTGTTTTGTTATACCATTTGATTTTTTAACTTGTTTATTCTACTAACTACTGTTGTTCTTATTTACCTGCAATATTGTTTTTTCCCCATTTTTCACTCTTTCCTCTTCCAGCAGTAAGCTCATGTTCTAAGGTTCCCAAAGAATGCTTACTACATATTTAGAATTAGGAGACAAATTGGTCCTAGTTTTGTAGCTCTAATGAAATTACTTGTGTATTATTCATGTTTTCATTTACTTTGCTTGGATCACCTGTATGCCAGCATAATTTGGACTAAATTATCATTGTAGATATGAAGCCTCATTACAAAATTAAAGAACTAAATGTATACATTTTTTATTTTGTGAAGAATCTCAAATCTCATTCCTTTGTTTAGTGCCTAGAGAATCTGAGGGTCCAGAAGGATGGATGACTTGCTCAGAGCTATATTATGTTCATTTCTCATAGTTGTCATTTCTTTTTTTATTATGAATATTTGTATATTTTTTCCATAATTTTGTTGAAGAATAAATAGTAGTGAGACAGTTGCAAATCAAAGTAATAGGACAGTTTCAATAATTAGTACATTGCGTATTGTTTTCTTAGTGGATATTTGTTATACAAGATGCAGATATGATATTCTATATGCAGACATTACAACAGAACCCTGTACTTATTAAATCAACAGAATGTAGCAGTATATCTATCTTAATTATTTTGAATCTACATATAAAAAATGGTCATTCAATTGTATCCCCTTTTTTTGTTTAGTTTTGTCATTTAAATATTACAGGTGTGTGAATTCAGTAGTCCAGTAGTCCATAGTAGTATTGGGTTTTCCATATGTCTGGCAGTGTCCGAAGTTGTTGACTTGAGTCTTTTACAGCCCAGCATAATAATATGGCTTTACTTCTTGTACTTCATTTGTATACTTTTCTGCTGGATGGTTAAGACTAAGATTAAGCAAGACCTATGTAATAAGAATTGTAGCTTTTGTATCTAATTAAGATCAGTCAAATCCTCTGAGGATTTATCCTGAGACCTTGTACTGCAGTTTGTAGATGTTTTTTGTCTATGTCAGCCATGTGGTTGAGTCACAGCCATTGCTTGACCAGTTTGCTTTCTGCAAAAGCCTGAGAGAATGTTTTCTCTATGTGACTCTCTTTACGTACACTTTGCATCATCGACCATTTCCTCTTTGGCCCGATAATCTCCTTGATCAGAAAACTTGGGACACAGCTGAGTTGCATGATGTTACAGTACAGGTTCTAGTATGTCCAGAGTCTTAATTGACCTTGAAAGGTTAGGGCCAAAATGTTAGCTGTCCTTGTGGCCCTCCTTTTTTCTCTAATTTTTGGTCTGCAATCCTACGTTGTTCACCCTCCAGAAGAGAAATGTACTGTTATTACTGTACAACCGAGGCTGCTGAGCTTAACCTCACTATCTGTCTAAATATCAAAACATTTTAGGCTTAACATGGAACAGGTATTTTCTGTCAACTATTGATATGTTAAACATTAAGTCCCTACAAAAAATAACACTAAAAATATTTAAAAAGTTAAAATATATTTTAAAAATAGGACTAAACAGTTATATATGTTTACACATAAGTTTAGAAATTAACCATATGCAAAACAAAACAAAAAAAGTCTACCACAAAGATAACATGGCAGCAACTGGCATGTCATGACAAGCATTATGTATTCAGAAGACCAGAATGACAGGCACTCCAAGCATGAAACTACTATTACAAATTGCCATCTTCAGTGCAGTTGCTTAGTTCATGTGTATCAGCATATATAGTCAGTCAGGGTGGGAATCCTTCCAAATTAACTGGTAGATTTGAAAATCTTCTGAAGAGTCTCAGGATCATTGCCTTACCCATCTTGTACACATAACTGTATGGCTTTGCCTCTGTCATGTTTCTTAGCTCTTCTTGCTCTCTCTTCTGTCCTTCTAATTGTGTTATACCTTTCTATTTGTAATTCTTCTTTTGAGTTTTTATACTAGGGAGACTATATGATATTTACACATGTGTGTCTGGTTTATTTCACTTATGAGTATATGTTCAAGTGGCATCCCATTAAGTATGAAGGTTTCAAGTTTATCATTCTTTATAGCTGAGTAATACTCCATTGTATAAAAATCTTTTTCATCCATTCCTCAGGTGATGGACATCTTGGTTGTTTCCAAGATTTGCCTATCACAGATTGTGCTGCTATAAACATAGGCATACGTATATCACTATGATATGATGTTTTCAGATCCTCTGGGAAAATTCCAAGTAGGGAGATAGCTGATTTGAATGGGGTTTCCAGTTCTAGTATTAAGGAGTGTCCACACTAATTTCCATAATGGTTGCACCAGTCTATGTTCCTACCAGCAATGGAGAAGGGTTTCTTTTTCCCCACAGCCTCTGCAACATTTGTTGTTGGTTGATTTCTTTGATAGCCATTCTTTAATTTGCATTTCATGGATTGCTAGTGATTTGGAACATTTTTTCATATATTTATTTGCTTCTTTGATTTCATCCTCTGAGAAGAGTGTGTTCATCTCAGATGCCCATTTCTGGGTCGGGTGTTCAAATTTTGCAGCCCCATTGTGTTTTAGTTCTTTATAAATTCTAGAGAGCAGATCTTTCTCTGAATACTTATTATCAAGATTTTTTCCAAATTTGTGGATTGTCTTTTCACTTTGTTGATGATTTCTTTTGATGTGCAAAAACTCAATAAGAGTTGGTACCAGTCTCTTTCAAGTGTTTTTTGTACAATACATGTTTGTTCATGACCTGTTTGCCTACCCCTATGACTTCAAGAGTTCCTCCTACTTTGTTTCCAGGTGATTTAGTGTTTCTGTTTTAATGTTTAGATCTTTAATCCATTTTGACTTTAGGTTAGTGCATGGTGACAGATGAGTTTTCAACATGTTAAAGAGGCTATGTTTCTTCCAGTGAGTATGTTTGGCCCCTTTATCAAAGATAAGGTAGCTGAGTGTGTTCCTAGAGGCTTCAGTATCTTCTAATCTATTCCACTGATGTCAGGTCTATTTTGTTGCCAGTACCATGTTGATTTTATCACAATAGTTTTGCTACATAATTTCAAGTCAGGGATTGTGATGCCTCCTGCTTTATCTTTGTTGGCCAATATTGCCTTTGCTATTCTAGGACTTTTCTGATTCCAAATAAATTTTAGGAACAATTTCTCTAGGTCTGTGAGATATGTTGTGGTAGTTTGATAGGGATTGCATTAAATCTGTACAGTGAGTTTGGGAGTATGGACATCTTCAGAATGTTGCTTCCTATCCAGGAGCAGGGAATATCTTTCTATTTTCTGAAATCCTCTAGGATCTCTTTTTTAAGAATAGTGTAGTTTTCCTTGAAAAAATTTTTGACTTCTTTGGATAGATTAATTCCAAGGTATTTCATTTTCCACAGTGCTATTATAAAAGGTACTATTTCTATAATTTCTCTCTCAGTGTCTTTGTTATCTGCAGAGGAATACTGTTGAGTTTTTCATATTGACTTTGTATCCAGCTCTGCTACTGAATTTGTTTATTAATTCTTATTGCTTCTTTTTTTTTTTTGTCTTTTTGAGACAGGGTCTCACTATGCAGTTCAGGCTGGCCTTTAGCTCACTTTGTAGCTCAGGCTGGTTTTGAACTCACAACAATCCTCCTGCCTCAGCTTCCCGAGTGCTGGGATTACAGGCATGCGCCACCACACCCGGCCCTGGTAATGGAGGACATCCTTGTCTTGTACCAGATCTGAGAGTAAAAGATTTCAGTTTTTCCCCATTGAGAATTATATTAGCTGTTGGATTTTCATAAATGGCTTTTAACAGATTGAAGTAGAGGCCATCTATTTCAATTTTTTGTAGGACTTTGAACAAGAATGAGTGTTGGACTTTGTCAAAAGCCTTTTCTGCATCAATTGAGATAATCATGTGGTTTTTAGCTTTTGCTCTATTGATATAGTGTGTTTCATTTATAGATTTTTGAATATTGAACCATCCTTGCCTCCCTGGAATGAATCCTACCTGGTCATGGTGTATGATCTTCTTGATGATTTGCTGTATTCTATTTGCTAGGATCTTATTGAGGATTTTTGCATCAATGTCATGAGGGAGATTGGCCTATACTTCTCTTTTTTAGTTGTGTCTTTCCCTGGTTTAATACTTGCCTCCAGAAATGATTTTGGGAGGACTGTTTCCTTTTCAATTTCATTGAAGAGTTTGAGGAGTGTAGGGATTATATTTTCCATAAATTTCTTGTAAAATTCAGCTGTGAATCCATTAGGACCTGGACTTTTCTTTGTCGGTAGGTTTTTTTCTGTTACGTCTCATAATTCATTGGGTGTTATTGGGCTCCTGAGAGTGGCTGTATACTGTTGATTCAATTTTGGTAATTTTTTCCTAAGAATATGTCCATTTCTTCTGTGTCTTACATTCTATGAGAGTAAAGAATCTCAAAGTGGCTTTTGATAATCGTCTCAATTTCCACTGAGTCTGTAGTGATTACAGTTTTTTCATTCCTTAATGCTTGTATTTGAATTTTTTCTTTCCTTGTTTTAAATGAGGTTAGGTAGGGGCTTCTCAGTTTTATTTAATCTTTCAAAGAACCAGCTTCTTTATTTGTTAATTTTTTGAACTGTTTTGTTCATCTCAATTGAGTTCATTTCTGCTCTAATTTTTATGATTTCTTCCTGTCGTTGGGTTGTTAATTTGTTCCCATTCTGTTTTTCTACTGTGTGAGTTCATAGCTGTAAATTCCCTTTGAGAACTGCTTTCATCACATCCCATAAATTCCAGCAAGTTAAAAAAAATTCCAATAAGTTGTGGTTGAATTTTCATTGAATTCTAGATATTGTTGAATTTCTTGTTTAATTTCATCTGTTACCCATTGATTGCTTAGCAGGCTGTTGTTTAATTTCCATGTATTTAGAGGGTTTTTCTGGTTTCTTTCATTGTTTATTTGTGGTTTCATTGTACTGTGGTCAGATAATATGCATGGGATAATTTCTGTTTTCTTGTATATATTTAAGCATGACCGATGGACCAGTATGTGGTCTATTTTAGAAAATGACCCATGTGCAGCTGAAAAAATTGTGTATTCAGCTGTGTTTGGGTGAAACATTCTGTATATGTCCTCTAAGTCCATTTGTTTGAAGTGAAGCTCTTGTTCAGTTCTGCTGCTTCTTTGCTAATTTTTTGTCTAGTTGACCTTTCTTTTTGGGATAAGGGAGTGTTAAGGGGTCCTGTTAAAATTGTGGTATTGGATATTGGGTTTTTCATGTCCATTAAGATTTGCTTTACATAGTTGGGTGCTCCTGTGTTTGGTGCATACATATTTATGAGTGTTACCTCTTCCTCTTGAATTTTTTCCCTAATAAGTGTATAGTGGCTTTATTTTGCTTGATAGTTCTTTGTTTGAGGTTGAGACTGTCTGAGAACAGAATTGCTACTCCTGCTTTTTTCTGATGTGCTGGGGCATATAATATGGTTTTCCATCCTTTGACTTTGAGCCTATGTATTTCTTTTTGATTTAAGTGTTTCTTGTATACAGCATATTGTTGGATTTTGTTTCCTAATCCACTGTGCCTGTCTGTTTCTGTTAATTGCTGAAATGATTCCATTGATGGTTATAATTGAGATATATTGACTTAAGCTTGAAATGTTATTAACCTGCTGTTATTGACTCCTTTTTCTCCTGTGTTTAATTGTTTGCCCTCTTTAGTTGGTTGCTTCTGTTCTCCTTGTGGAGTTCTGATCATTTTGGTCCCTCTCCAGGACATCATTCAGTAGCAGTGTAGGGATGGCTTTGTCATTGTGAAATTCTATAATTGTTTTTTGTCATAGAAGTATTTCACTTCTTCATCAAACTTGAAAGAGAGTGTGTAGAGTATAGTAGTCCTGCCTAGAATTTGTTTTCATAGAGGACTTGAAGTACTGTGCTCCATGCTCTTCTGCCTTCATGGTTTCTGAAGCGAAGTCAACTGTAATTCTGCTGGGTATTCCTTTGAATGTGATCTGTTTCTTCTCTCGAGCGGCTTTTAGTATATTATTCTTGTGCTGGATTTCTGGGATCTTGATATGTCTCCCTGTGTTTTTAATTGGGTTGAGATTACTTGGCATTCTATATGCTTCGGTTATCTAGATGTCAGATTGTTTCCTCATATTTGGGGAATTTTCTGCTATTCCTTCTGCCCATATTTTTTTTAATGTAATGTGTATTGACTACTTGCTTATTGATGCCTATTAGTCTCATGTTGTTCATCTTTGCATCATCTTTCAGGTGATGAATTACGTTTTCCTGCATCCTAGTTGTTTTTAAGAGATCTTTTCTTAACTTTTCACTAGCTGCACCAGCATCTTCAAGATCTGAAACTCTGTCTTCACTTTCACTTAAACGGTTTTGCAAGCTTGTCATTGAGATTTTAAGTTCTGCTGTATCTCTTTGACTCTGCTTCATGCAATCTATTTCTTTCCTGTAGTGTTCATTGAAGGAATCCATCATTTTTCTAATGTTCTGTATTTTTCTATCAATGTCTTCTTTAGAAGCAGTTATTCTTTTACTGGAGAGTTTTTTTCAGATTGGGTTTCCTCCATATGTTTCTGTGTTTGATTCTTTACTTCAGATGCTATGAATCTATGGTTTCTTTTTTTATTTTGGAAATTAATTGTGGTCTTAGTTTCTCTCTGCCTTTCTGCTGTTGCTTATTTACTTCTGACACTATTAATTTATAGATTTCAGCTGAGCTAGTGTCCTCTGCATTTGTTCAGGTTGGGCTTTGGGTTTCTTCCATATGTTTCTGCATTTCATTCTTTAGTTTAAATGATATTAATTCAGAGTTCTTTTTTTATTTCCAATCTTAGTTCCTCTGTACCTTTCTTCAGTTGTTTCTTTATTTCAGACACTATTAATTCATTGATTTCAGCTGTGTGGTTCCCAATTTGTTCTGTGCTAATGTCCTCTTGTTATAGGTGGACATGGGGTCTGAGATTGCATTTTGCTGCTTCTCATTGTTATTTTGTATAGCACTCTCTTCGGACCTTTGTTGGTATAGTTATCATCTTAGCTTCTACTGAAATTCAGGTGTAGTTTGAATTTATCCAGTTGTGGCTGGCTTAGGTCTGGTGGCTGTGCTCAACTCCTTCCTGCTGCAGCCCTTGGGAGTGAACCTGCCGTACCCCTCTGGCAAGATGCTCTTCTCCTGGACTAGCTGGGTGGTTCTGTCCTCTACTCTCTTCCAGGACTACATCTGCAGAGTTTCACCTAGGCCTGTATGCTAGGCCTGAGCTGCATCAGAAGGGGACAAGAGGGCTAGGGGAGGGTAGAAGCTTTTTCACACACTCTTGGGTCTGGGCTAGGGCTGGATCTGTGGGTATTGAGAACCCGGCTGGAGTTCTCACTCACTGGGCAGGTATGGCGTCTGGGGCAGCAGCGTGGTGGGGAGTTCCCAAGGGCAGGAAAGGGGCTCTCACTCATGCAGCGTGCCTTGGTTTGGACAGGACAGGTTCTGCTGGTGGTGTTAGGTGGAAGCTCTCCCACTCACTCCCCAGGCATGGGCTAGGGTAGATCTGGAAGACCTGGGAATGTTGCAGAAATTTTCACTCTCTAATAGGGAGGGGGGTGGGGGGGTGGGGGGTTCCACAGGCCAGGAAAGGGGTCTCATTCATGCAGTGTGCCTGGGTTTGGACCAACACGTCCCGCTAGTAGCCGGAAGCTCCTCCTAGGTGTCTTAATTTCTCACTCTGAGAAATTACCTGTCTCATTTACTTTTCTCTCATTGCTAGGAAAAAATACCCAAATGAGGAAAGAAAAGGTTTATTTAGCTCATAGTTTGTGGAAATTTCAGTTCATATTTAGCTGGTTCTAAGGTAGAGTGGCATGTGGCAGAGGGCAGCAGTGCATGGTGGCAGCAAACAGCAAAACAAGAACAGTTGGGAGGAGTAGTAGTAACAGTGGCTACAGAGAACAAGTCTATCTCCCTTATGTTGCACGCAGGCTATCTGCCCCATAGTCCCAGCAGCACCCACACCCATAAGCCCAGTGAATCATGAGTTAATCACAAACTTTAGAAATCCACTCGATGACTGCATGAGGCTTTGTGGGGACAACTGGACATAAACCATAACACTACCTTTCCAGGGAAATTGTTGAGCAAGGATAAAGAAAGTCAGATGTTTGACATTATTAAAGAGTACCTTTTAAAGAATTCTTTTGTTTGGAAGTAGAGTCCTCTTCTTACAGCTTATTCCTAATTCATTGAATGAAATGAATAAATTTGTGTTCTTTAGGCTGCAATGGATAGTGCCCGACTTAGTGCTGCCAAATCCTCTCCCATGATGGAAACAATCAATATGGTAAGTTTCTAAGTATCCAGTGAAAGTCTGCATGCTTGCTTTCATGTGTAATCAGTGTATGTTAAATGAAACAGATCAAAGGGATGCATTGAATAATTATTGTGACTCTAGATATCTTCCTTTTTTTTTTTTGAGATAGGGTCTTGCTATGTAGTTCTGGTTGGCCTTGAACTCAGTATGTAGTTCTGGCTGGCCTTGGATCTGTGGCAATCCTTCTGCCTCAGCATTGTGAATGCTGGGTTTGTGGGTGTGTGTTACCATGCTCAGTGGTCTTTTATTTTTGAAATACTTTGTATTTTTAAAATTTGTAACCAATGCATAAAATTTGCACATATTTATGAGGTTTTTCTGAAGTCTTTATATTCATTTTATCGTTTTGTTACTAGCATTTTCCAAATGCTACAATTAATTAGTCCGAATTTTTGTCATAGTGTATAATACCATTGAGTTCCCTCTGTAAATCTGTTTCTGTATCTCTATCTGCCTATTTAGTACTTGAGAATTTTTTATGAAGGACCAAGAAATATAAACTAGAGATATTTAATAAAATTGGTGGAATGGAAGGCTCCTGAAGGGAGCTAAGCAGTGACACATGTTGCTGTCATGAAGGAAGGAATTTGCAGTGAAGAGTTGCCTGGTGCTTTGAGTTCTAAAATTCTTGGGGTCTTAAGAGTCAACTCTGGTTGGCATTTCCTGCAGTGATTAAGCACTTGTGACCTACTGGAAATTGTTTTTCCAAGCAGATCAGAATGCTAGACAAAAAGAATAGATGTTTTTTAATACCCACTGGGAAACTGTTACCAAAATTTGGTCTAAAGCTATTATGTCTTTCTTGAATTGACTCCAAATAAAGTTTAAAAGAAATAGGAATGGTTAATAAACACTCTGTAAGCAAGTTCATAATAGAATATGTGATTGCATTTTTTAGAAATATACCAAGGAATGAAATAATTCATCTAGTAAACTGATTTAGGAGTAATAGGACAGGGTAGGGTGAGCTCAGTGAAGATCAGTTTTAACATAGGCTTTTTAATGTTAAACATAGATTAATAAAGAGGAAACAAGTTTAGAAAGATTTTTATCCTTAAATAATTATTATTTCCTTTTTTAATACATTGTTTTTTAAGATCATGTTTGTTGTTTTTAAGGTTGAACTACTGATCATTGATTTTTTTTCCTCTTTGTAGTATAGTTTAAATATTAAAATCAGCAAAATCACACTAGTGGCTTTTCAACTTTATGTCACATTCTGTGTGTCTATATTTGACATGGGCAGTTTTCTTCTTTTTTTAGTGTCTTTTTGAGGCAGGGAATCATTATGCAGTTCAGGCTGGCCTTTTGCCCACTTTGCAGCCCAGGCTGGTCTTGAACTTGCAATGATTCTTACTGCCTCAGCCTCCCAAGTGCAAGGATTACAGGCATGCCACCACTATGCCAGTGATGTGGGCAGTTTTTAATTATGTGGTACTGACTTAATTATTTGCTAATGTTTGCCTATATATTCTTTTCCCAAAGTGCCTGCAATATCTGGATGTATCGGTGCTAGGTGAACTAGTTCCTAGATTATGTGAACTGATCAGAAGTGGTGTAGGCCTTGGAACTAAGGTAAGCACATTGTTTTCAGAGAGGAGGTACACATCTTCATTGGGTTTTAGGTGTAAAAATATCATGTTTCAAATTGATATATTCATAAAACCTAATATTAATAAATTTTAAACATTTTGTGTCTGTGGTTACACTAATAACTTCTGGTTTTTTTTATGGTGCTGGGGATTGAACCCAGGGCCTTTACATTGAGCTATATTCCTAGCCTCTTTTTATCTTTTGATACAGGATTTTGCTGTGTTGCTAGGTTGTCCTAATTGGGTTTAAACTTTCAATCTTCCAGCCTCAGCGTTGCAGAATGCTGGTATTATAGGCATGTACCACCATGCTCATCAACACTAGTAATTTAAAACATGTAATTGATTTGGAAAATGATAATAATATAATTGATTTGGAAAATAATGCTAATAATAACATGATATTATTTCAGGAAATAATGTCTTACTTTCTGAGTGCAATTATTTGTTTCCTGATTAGCATCATGTTTTTGGATCCTTATTCTTCTAGTTCTCAGGGAGTGGCTGTTTTAGCCGTGATGAGTTTTCTTAGAGGGGTCAGTAGGCTAGAAAAAGTCTTCCTGCTTTGAGATCTTACAGGGATCAGATCTTCTCATCCCTTTTAAGAAGCAAGATATATTTTTTCTCATGACAAAAATCACTGTTTATATTTTAAAATTTGAATATTTTATTTATTTTTCATGGTACCCATTTTGTATTAAAGATTGAGAAAGAAATATCCTACAAAGTGAGTTTAGGCCAAGTAGAAGCAGAAAAAGTAGTACAGTCTACAGCATGAGGGCAGGATACCACACAAGAGCATGGCACAGTTGTCAAAATTTTAACATTTATGTGCCTAGGGAAAGTTAGAAATAAAAATGTTTATGGCTTTGCCATGAAGATAAAGCTGCTGTTTATATATGGGAATGTTTTGTCTCAGTATGTTTTCTGTAGAGGTATCTTCTGCTCTGTTTTCTGTAATGACTGTATGATACTCTGTGGTATTGATGTACACCATTTATTTCAGTCTATCAAAGAACATTTGGTTGGTTTTAGTTTTTACAAAATATTAAGCAAGCTGGGTATGGTGGTGCATCCCTGTAATCTCAGCACTTGGGAGGCTGAGACAGGAGAATGATAGTTGGAGGCCAACCTAGGCTACATAGGTGAGTTGAAGGCCAGCCTGAGTGATGTAGTAAGACCCTGTTTATGATCAAATGAAGTCTTCTGGTGAATGTCTCTGACTCCATTGAAAGCTGTTTCCTTTAACCAAGTATCTAGAAATAGAAATGGTAACTAGCCCAAGGAAGGATGCTGTTCTGTGTTCCCTTCTCAGAATAGTGTACCAGTTTTCTTTCTTGACCAGTGTCTGAGATCACTCATCATCTTGCTGGTGGTCTTTAAAAACTCTGTTATTACTAGTATGAAAGATGTTTTTTCTTGATCGATTGCTAGAAGGGCTTTTGGATTTATATGTTTTGTATCTTTAAATCATTGGTACCTAAAACAAATTGATAATAAATAGAACATTGTGATCATCAAATTTAGACTTGTGCTTTTATAATCCTAAAGGGAGGCTGTGCCAGTGTCATTGTGTCTTTAACTACTCAGTGTCCCCAGGACCTAACACCCTACTCAGGTGAGTTTGTCATGTGGCATATGGGGATATCTTTGCATACATAACTTGTGCAACAAAGCTTTAAAAGGAAAGATACTTATATCTGCTTATGATGCTGTGTGCTTTTGTTCCTATCATACACCTTTGCCTAATCTGATTGTTGGAAGTTTATTGTTTCTTAGCAGGATAAGAAGGTATCTTTCATTCTATAGGACTTTTTCAGCATTTGTAGCTAATTTTACATCAGCATTTATTTCTTGTTAGATTAGCTTTTAGGTTGGGCTAATGAATTTGATGTATCTAGCCCTCATTTTTTGCCGTTTTCTTCACAATTTTCTATACCTAGATTAACTTTTAATTTTATAGTTAGTGAAGGAAGTTAAATAGTACACATCCAAATTCAAAGACCAACACTGCTATGAAGTAAATCAAAAATTTACAATATTATAATTTTGAGTGGAGGGGCCCGAAAAAAAGAACAGAACAGCAAGTGTGAGGTTTTTTTCTCCCCTTTATTTCTCATAGGAAAACTTATGAGTGCTTTGCTTAGTGGCCTGACAGATCGAAACAGTGTGATTCAGAAGTCCTGTGCATTTGCTATGGGCCATTTAGTTCGGGTAAGTTGAAGTTCTTATCTAATAAAATAAAACTCCTTGATACTTACAAGGAAATTACTAGAATTGTTTGTTTTTCAGACCTCACGGGATACTAGCACTGAAAAACTGCTGCAGAAGCTCAGTTGCTGGTACATGGAGAAGGAAGGTACCCCTTTTCTCTTAACCTCTGGGATTTTCTGTACTTTGTTGGAAGCTTTTCTAATTGATTTTGTGTATCTGTGTTGCAGTAGCACACACTATATAATAGTCTTTTGATCAGTGCCCTAAGAAATAGTATACACATAAAAATTTTGTTTTCTTGTCTTCAGAACCCATCTACAAAACATCTTGTGCATTGACTATTCATGCAATTGGACGATACAGCCCTGATGTATTAAAAAACCATGCCAAAGAAGTCCTGCCATTAGCATTTCTAGGCATGCATGAAATTGCTGATGAGGAAAAATCTGAAAAAGAAGAAGAATGTAACTTATGGACTGAAGTATGGCAGGAAAATGTACCTGGTTAGTAAACTGCCTGAGAATTAAACTTGCTTCTTTGGAACCACAACTGGCATGTCTTATGTTATTTATAAATAAATTCCTCTATAGTTATGTATTGAGGACTTACATGCCATTTAAAGTCCAGCCAAATTTCTAAGGTTAGCTCTTAGAACTCTTATGATTCCCTCATTCCTGCCCATGTGAGAGAAGATGAACTATGTTCATACAAAGTACAGCTTTATTGTAGTTCATAGTACAAACATGATTTAGTATTGCATAAGAATATTATTTTAGAGCAGTATTTCTCATATGTACTTAACTTGGCTCACATTTATGGGTGATGATAATGTATTTGCTCCTACCTGGGAGCACATCCAAGTTTATAAAGTCTTCCTTTTTTTTTTTTAAGTCTTAAAAATGAAGACTTTTATAAATGAAGTCATGTCACCTATAACTGACTTGCTCTTCCTCTGAGAAAGTCGTATATTTGCAGAATTAACAGTCATTAATTTAGACCATTGGTAACTTATTTTTTCACCCTCCTTCTTTTGGTCTTTGTTGTTGGGAATTGAACTCATGGTCTTCCCCCTGTTCTATAGTCTAGTTCCCTTTTCCCCTTAATTTTTTTTTTTTTTACAGACAGGCTTGGTAAGTTTCTCAGGCTAAGCTTGAACTTGTGATCCTCTTGCCTCAGCCTCAAATAGTGGT
Source organism: Ctenomys sociabilis (assembly GCA_004027165.1). Classification (NCBI taxonomy): domain Eukaryota; kingdom Metazoa; phylum Chordata; class Mammalia; order Rodentia; family Ctenomyidae; genus Ctenomys; species Ctenomys sociabilis. The sequence goes on along the minus strand of PVKA01006517.1, from coordinate 57,054 downwards.
GGGATTAGAAGCATGTACTGTTGTACCTAGATAATTTTTCTTTTTAAGAGATAATTTTCAATTTTTTTGGCGGGGTACATAGGGTCCTTTGGCGGTATTCGGCTGTATCTGCCAGAGCTGATCACCATGACCCAGAAGGCTTTACAGTCCCCATCCTGGAAGATGAAAGCCCGGGGTGCAGTTGCCATGGCGTCAATAGCAAAGCAGACCAGCTCTTTAGTGCCTCCACATCTGGGAATGGTACTAAGTGCTCTGCTCCAGGGCTTGTCTGGAAGAACGTGGGCAGGAAAGGTAAATTAATGCTCAGCCAAATGAGGTTTCTTGAGAGATGTAAGACCTCATCTTTCATTTTTGATGAAATTAATCTAGTTTTGTATGATGTGATATAGTTTTTATAAGTTGTGTTTCCTAGCCATTGGGCATGTGTTTTTAGGCTCTGCATGCTTAACTATAATATTTCATTTTTTGAAAAATACTTTCTTTTATTTTTTAAAGAGAGTACAAAATAGTGGTAAAACAAAAAAATTGTGATTTGATATAGAACTTCACTAAACAAAATAGTATGAATTTCAAAGTATGTGTTGTATTGCATAGTATTGTCTTTATATTAGTTCTATGCATGCAAAATTGGAAGAAAGAAAAAATATATAAAAAATTAAGACAGAAAAAGGAAGAATTGAAAAAAAGACGAAACAAATTATGCATTAACTGCTTCTTCCATGAACTAGAAGAAATGCACTGTACAGTTATCCATACCATCCTGCTTACATAGATTAGCTCACACAGTTACTTCTTCACAATGGACTTTTTAGCTGTTCTTAAGTATTTTTTTAATAATTTTATTGAGAAACAAATAGCATTGAGACAGTTTCAAAATCAATTAATAGTACAGTTTCAATGATTAATCAACAATGCACATTGTTGTCTTCATAGTGGTTATCATAGTACAAGATGCAGACATGATATCCTGTCCACAAATACTATTAGTATAAATCTTTCTATTCATTGAATTAAGATAAAGTAGCTGTATATCTATCCTATTTTGAATATACAGATACAAAATGGTCCTTCATTTGTATCCCCTTTTTGTGTTTAGTTATGTCAGATATGGGTATTCCATTGTCGTTTAAATATTGTTGGTGCATGAATTCAGCAAAATATTCCAATATAGTCCAGTAGTCCATAATAGTAGTGGTTTTCCATAAGAATGGCCATTTAATTATAATATTTCACTTCACCATTGTCCTCTAGACTGATGTACCATATGTGGGAGATTGATATTTTCTGCATATTTAGCCTTTGAAGTTAGCTCTTAAATCAAGTTGTCACCATTTTGCAGGATTTGGCATATACAAAATTGAATAGAAAGGTGAGCTGTTTTGAATAGTAGGCCTGAAGTTGCCCATGTTTGAGACCAGTGAACGAGAGACAGTTTTCATCCAAGGGCTGTAGTAAAATGTGTTCAGTGAGCACACAGTGGGGAACATGTGGTGGTGGCAATTGCAGTGGTTTTCTTCACTTTGTAAAGGTTGCTAGTGGCTAGTGCCATATTGAAGAGATAGCACTGGACTAGAAACCATAATCTTAATTTTATGGTTGATATTTCTGCTATTTAATGTTGGTCAAATTAGTTCTTCTAGGCATTTATGAAATGGAGGTGAAGATAATTATCCTGCATTCATAACTTGGGATAAAAGTTGATGTGTTAGTAAAGTACATTAAAGATGAGATGAATTTTGTTAATTTGTATTGTCATAATGTGGAGAGTGTGGTATATTTAGGCTTAATGCAGTTCCTTCGTTCAACCTTTTAGGAAGAACTACTGAAAGCTATTGCCTGTGTGGTGACAGCTTGCAGGTAAATGTTCTTTTAATGAAGATTCCACTTCTTAAACCAAACCTGGAAATTACAGTCCTCATTAACCATTTTGATGCTTTTATGTGGATCCTGTAGTACAGAGCTGGAAAAGTCTGTGCCCAATCAGCCCAGCACAAATGAAATTCTTCAAGCTGTTCTGAAAGAGTGTTGCCGAGAGAATCTCAAATACAAGATTGTAGCAATCAGCTGTACGGCTGATGTTTTGAAAGCCACCAAAGAAGACAGATTCCAGGAATTTTCTAACATTGTCATACCTCTTATCAAGAAGGTAATGATTGCCTTTAAGTTCCAGTTTATACTTAAAAAAAAAAAAGTATCCTAGTTGTATGCTTCATTAGGATTAGTTTAGCTGTAAGTAGCAGAAAAATCCCCAGATACTATAGCTTCACACAAAATAGAAATTTATTTTTCTTGTAACAGGAATCTCAAAAAGACTAGGGATTTTGATTTGGTTCTGTTCTTTTCTCTTTTGAGATGAGATTCTCACTATGTAGTTATGGTTGTCTTTGATCTCAAGGTGATCCTTCTGTCTGAGCTTCCCAAATGCTGAGATCACAGGTGTGCACCACCATGCCTGGATAGGGATGCTGGTTCTTATAGGCCTTCATCTCTGCCATCACAAGAGTTATGACTATCATCTTCATGGTCCAATGAGGTTTCTGTGTTCCAGGCAGATGGCAGAGGAGATGAAATAAGGATGAGAAATCACAGTGTGCAAGTAATTTTTGTCTTCAAAAAACTATTGGAAACTGCTACAAGGCACTTCACTTATGTCCGGTTGTCTAGTACCTAGCCACATGGACATACCTAATAGCAGATGAGGTTAGGAAAGATAGGCAGCCTTCATTTTGGATGTCCATTTTCCATTCATAGGAGAAAAGCTGATTTGTGGTGAATCAACAGTTTTTGTCATAATGAGATTTGCCTTGCAAATATGTGCAGTCCTCCCTCTCCATCATTCTAGAGTGAAGACAAGGAGGCCCACATGTCATGTGGATTGCCTCTGCATTATACTGAAAGGCTGGTTTTATTTGGAAAACGAAATGAATTTTTAAGAGTGGGATACTAACCAGATTTAGCTTACCTATTTATTTGTGAAGCATGAACTCTTTTTAATAGTGTTTTTATATCTTATATGGTTACTGATTGATGTTTGTTTTCTTTCAGTAATAACACTTTAATTTTTGTTACACGGTAATAGTTATAGATTTGGGATACTTGGGTTTTAAGTTGATCGTATTATCCAGTGGCTGAATGAGTCACATCTGGCCTGTTTCCTGGTTTATTAAGAAAGTTAGGATTTGAATTAAAGTTATTTCTGTCTTTAATTCTCTTATTCTGATGTAGGTTTGTTTAGGATGAACTCAAACATGACATATACACTGTCTTTGGCTGTTATTTACAATCTCTTTTAAAATATTCTCCATATTATTAGAGATTTAGTATTTCTATTCAAATTATTATTACAGATAGAAAATGGTAGGTAATTCATTTTTTAGTTCATGGCCAATGTCTACCTTGTTATCCTGGCTGTTTTGGTGGTGTGCCTGTAACTTTGAATCTGAATATGAAAATTTTGTTTTCCTGTTCTTGGTATGTGCTAGAACTCACTTGAAAGCATGGGAGTCCGGACATCTAAAACTGAAGATGATAATGAAAAGGAAAGGGAGCTGCAACTAGAATCTCTGCTGGGTGCCTTTGAAAGTCTGGGCAAAGCCTGGCCTCGGAGTGAGGAGACCCAACGTAAGTGCCAGAACCTGCATTTGGAGAAGTGCTGTACCCATGGGTTACTTCATAAAAGCGTAGCTTTTCTGTATGGCAGATAATTGTTTCTTGCAGAGCCTGATTAATAGTAAGAATTATTCAATACGAATTTTACTCCCTCAGCACCAAATAATCTCACTGATCATTGTATTAATTTATTAGGGTTACAGAAAGAAAACACAGTATTGCTGACTGAGCAGTTTAAACAATTGAAATTTATTTTCTCACAATTTGAAGTCTGAGATAAAGGTGTTGACAAAGGTGATTTATTCCAAGGTTTCTCTCCTTTGCTTCCTAGGGCTTTTCTTTGTGTTTCTGTCCAACTTTCTTATTGTAATGACATCAGTTGGCCCGCTTATACAACCTCCTTAAAGAGTATGTCTTCTCATACAGTCACGTTCTGAGGTGTGAGGGTTTAGGACTTCCAACTTGAGAATTTGAGGTGACTTAGTTGAGTCTGTAATAATTATTAGATATTTTATACAGATAGTTTGACTATAAAATTTTTTGCTTAGCCTTTATGATACTAGCCCTACACTGAGGCATTAATATCATTTGTTAGTAGAGTCTCTTTTAACTCATTTAAAAATGAATGACCTTACTGCCAGGTCTTTAGGAAATGAATGAAGTCTGTTTCACTGAGAAAGTCATGATGAGAGATTTTTCAGAATTGGGCAAGTATTTCTAAAGGATTAGATAATTGTAAACTGCTTTCTGGGGCTCAAATTTGTGCTGATTTGAACATTTTAGTATTCTCAGATATAAAAACCATTGTTGGTTATTCATGACTCATGTATCTAAAATCAGACTTGGATTTTCTTTGAGCCTATGATTCTTTTGTGAAAGATAAGAATATATATATCAAATATGTATAGGAAGGAATTCTGCAGAAGACACTGTATAAACTTGTAGTGATACTTTTATTTTTCGCATGCTCTTTTTGGTATATGACCTATGAAGCAGGTAGAACAATAACACAATGATTCCAATATAGTTATACACATACAACTATTAGAATATTATGTATGCATGTTGTTTTCCTTGTACTGAATTTTGAACCTTCAAATAGGAAGATCATTGTACCTAGGTCATTATTATCCTGCTTTCTTCCCTTGAGATCAGTGTGATTAGTTAGATTCTAACTTAGCTAAGGTTGAAGAAATACTTTACTAAATTAACAATTGTGAGGATAAAAAAATAGAGGTTCTAATTAACTCTGAAATTTTTCTTGAGTCACTGACGTTTGTCCTGAGTCAGTGGATGATAATAATGATTTGAAAGCAAACATTTATGAGCAGTTAGATTTATAAAGTGGGTTCTGATCAAGGAAATGACAAATTGTGCTGAATTTGTTTTTGTGAATTTCATGGCTTTAATTAAAGACTTTATATTATTTTTCCTATATTTTTCTTCTCTTCCATCCTTGCATCATCCTGCTGTCTTTCATGTGCCTCCTGTCCCTCTGTACCCTGTTTATTCTTGCTGTTTCACATACTTTACTCTACTTTGTCTTTTTTTCCAGGCTGTTATCGTCAGGAATTGTGCAAATTGATGTGTGAACGGCTAAAACTCAGCACATGGAAAGTGCAGCTAGGCGTTCTCCAGTCAATGAATGCCTTTTTTCAGGGGTAATTTGCTGCATGTTTTAGATTATGTCTCTCTTCCCCCACTTGGGTTCTATATATAGTCAATGGTAGTATTAGTTTCCAGTAAGTTCTAGTTAAGTGGCGTGGTAAAATGATGCATGTATATAGAAATCGTTGATATCTAGCATTTTGATATGTATAGGTTAATGCTTCTGGAAGAAGAACATGCAGACCCTGAGGCTTTGGCTGAAATTCTCCTTGAAACTTGTAAATCAATCACATATTCTTTAGGTGAGTATAGTAAATTTAAGTTAATAAGGAGTCCTAGTGTTAAGCCAATAACCTGAGTCTCAGATATTCCTTGTATCATACCAGTAGTTAAATGTTTAGAATAATTGCTCAACTATCCTACTTATAGTACTCCATATCATATACTTTCCTAAACTGGAATATTTTGATCAGGAATTATAATAGGATTTTAGTACTTAGGTTAAATCTTTGTGAAAGCTATTTAAAATATTTAAAAAATTTTGAAATAATTTCAAACTCACAGAACAATTACAGTAATAGTTTATATAATATCTGTATTTGCATTTTGTCCCATTTGTTTTATCCTGTGGATTTCTTTATACATGTTTTATCGCTATACTGTTTGAAAGTATATTACCACATGCCCCTTTATCCTGAACTCTTCAATGTGTATTTTTTTTATATAACCATAGTACAGTTCCCAAATTTAGATGACATAGATGTAATGTTTCTTGATTTTGTTTTTTGAGACAGGATCTTACTGTGTAGCACAGCCTGGCCTTGAAATCCACTTTAGTCATCCTATTTTAGCCTCCAGAGTGCTGGGATTACAGCAGTGTTTTCTTAGCAAATTTTTACTACTGATTTTCTAGTTCTTGTTTTTAATTAAATCAGTAATTTCCTTTACAGGATTTTCTCCCACCTCTCCTTTAAGAAAGCCATCCTAAGATCATTTATGTCATTTAGTTGTCATATTAAAAAAAAAATTCTTTATCCTGATACCTCAGCATTTCTTTGTCTCTTGTGACATTGATTTTGAAGAATATGTCTCCTACTCCCTTCTTTGAAAAACAGAATACTATCCCATTCCTTGTCTGTCTGACATTTCCTCCTAATTAGATATAGTTCATTCATTCCTAGTTGGGACTTTACATAAGCAGTGTATTGTTTTTCCTCATGTCAGTAGCTACAGTGTCCTTTTATCTTGATTTGTGACATTACTTTTGGGTACCTAGCCAAGGTACTGTCATTCTGTTGCTCTGGTTTTTATTTTTCTTCTTGTGTTTAATAAAAAGCTTGTAGGAACGTATTTTAAAACCCAAAAGTATCCTCTTCAAAACTGCAAATCTGTTAAATTGTACCTAGTGTGCAGTCTGTGAGGCTATACCCCGCAACTTCCAGTGATCTGTGTTTATTTTCAGTTGCTCAATTGCTCCCAGATTTAACTAGTGGAAGCACCTTTGAGCTGCTTCCTTTATTTGTAAGGCAGATTGTACTATTCTTTATAACACTTGCTTACTACTTTTGTGTTTTATTGTGTGTTAACTTTTGGGTGAACCATTTCCTGGTGGGTGAACTAGATGACATTTCAAAGCATAGATATAAGTGAAGCATGTTGTACTTGTAATCCTTGGAAGTTTGCATGCTTTTATGGGGAAAACTGGAAGCTAAAAACTGCAGGGTTCCAGATATCCCTGATCTGGCCTAAATACTAGATTGTACAATGTTCTTTGATAAAATAAGGAGTATTGTACAAATCTACATATTTTAGGTGTGATGTGGTATTGACCATATTTGATGATGACATGTTTGAGATAGTACCTTTTGATTCACACATCTAAAACAAATCTTTTAAATATTACCATTTGTTTGGTGATTTATTTACTGCAGCCTCCTAAAGCAAGAAATGTGGATATGTAAAACATTGTAAGTATTTAATAATATCAAAGGTCACTTTACTTAAAACAACACAAAACAAAAGAAAATATATCCTTTCATAGAGTTATAACTTCTGAGTATCTTTCTTTCAGTAATACTGATTTAATCCTGAAATTTCTAGCCTTAAAGCACATATATGAACTATAATTTTCTTCTTAGAAAATAAGACCTACTCATCTGTGAGAACAGAAGCTTTATCTGTGATAGAATTACTGCTCAAGAGACTTGAAGGTGAGTTTTTGATAACTGATTGAAGGACCATCAAGTTAGGATACTTTACGGCACACACTTAAAAATTTTGTTTTCTGTTTTTTGCTTATTCTCTGAATTGCAGATGAGTTTAAATGTACATATGCAAGTAGACGTACAAACTAAAACCATTGAATTTTAATCACTTAAATGTGGTAGTCTTAATTTATGTGCTTCTCATATATGGTATTATACTGCACTATATACTTTTTGGTATTCCTAATTTATATACTTCTAATACACTATAATGCTGTAGTTATCTCAGGATTTATAATAAAGTTTTTGAATGATGAATTTTGACTCACTTTTTGTTAATTCAAGAAAAGTGATTGACAGTGCCACCATAGAGGTCATTGTACACATGTAAATAAACAGAATAAGAAAGAAGATAGGTAGCTATTTTGATAGTGACTCACTTGAGTCATCAGATGTGATAGTAGCATTTTAATTTTAGTCCTGCCCCCAATCCATTTTTCTTTCTTCCTTTAATCCTTTTTTCTTTTTAAAAATAGCCTTATCAAGTAGCAGATTTCTTTTTAATGATCTCTTCTATCATTGATAAAAACTGCTAGAACCATCTTTAGTGGTTGTCTCTGCCATTAATTTCAGGAAGTGTAATTTCATTGTTCTCCTCGTTTTTGAAAAGTTGTTGTAACCCTATGGATTAAGATAGAGACTACACAAGAGTTTTTTCCACGTTGTTGTCATTTGCTATCTTCAGTACCCCTGTGTCTCTCTCTGCCTCCTTATTTAATTTTTTTGTTTTGTGTTTTTTTTTTTTTTTTTTTTTTTTTTTTTTTTTTTTTTTTTTTTTTTTTTTTTTTTTTTTTTTTTTTTTTTTTTAAGACAGGATCTGGCTATATACTTCAGGTTAGCTTTAAACTCACTATGTAGTCCCAGCTAGCCTTGGACTCAGAGATTCTCCTACTTCAGCTTCTCTAGTGGTAGGATTACAGATGTGCACCACCACACCTGGTTGCTTTGTTACTTTTTGAGACAAAAACTCACTATATAATTCAGGCTAGCCTTGAACTTAAATATGTAGGCCAGGCTGGTTTTGAACTGCAGGCAGGTCTTTTGCTTCAGCCTCCCAAATGTTGGGATTACATGTGTATAGCACTATACCTGGTAGCCTTTTTACCCCCTTTAACAGTTGAAATGCTTTTCCATTTAAAAAAACACATTTTTTTAAAGAGTTAAGCACTTAGTCCTACCACTGAATTCTCAGTGTGCCAGATATATATAGTACTAATATTAATGTAGACAATACTTTACACATGTGGGTAATATATTTTAAGTGAAGCTAAAAGGTTAATAACTTGCTTGAAACAGTTTCACTGGAAACTGGCAGACCCTCATAACAGGATTTGGATTGGATACATTTACTTGTTTTCTAAAATTTTTCTCCCAAGTTCTACCAAAAATAATAAAGAAATAAATAAAATTTGTCAGTATGTATGTAATTCTTTAATGTTTTCCTTAAAGTAGAGAATAATACAATGTTTACTTACAGTTATGAAATTACATATTGCAAGATTTTTTTACTGTGTCTTATTAAGTGACTTTTTTGTTATTCAAATAACTGTTTTTGTTACTATGTGCCCTGCTTTAATATTTTCTTCCCGCTTTGCTAGTGTTCATTTCTCTTCATCTCATACTAGGGAAAGATGGTGAACTCTCTGATTAGCTTTCAGGCTATTGTCTTGTTTTGGGGGGCTGGTACTGGGGATTGAACTCAGGACCTTGTGCTTGTTCTTGCCAGGCAGGTGCATATGCCACTAGATTACCAGTCATTCAGTAATTAGGGTTTGAGCCCTCTGTTGAACCTATAATTATCATGTGCTGATTTGTTTTAAAAGGTGTGCTTTATAGTTATTTTGGGGATATTTTATATAGAAGAAAAATAATTTTTTTCTTGTTTGTTCTACAAAGGTTCTTTGGCTTTTTTTCTTTTTCTTTTCTCATTTAGAATCTAAACAGTGGGAAAGTTTGACATCTGAATGCAGAGTGCTTCTGGTTGAGTCTTTAGCCACTATGGAAACAGACAGCAGACATGAGCTTCAGGAGAAAGCTTCGTTACTGAAGAAAACACTTGAAAATCTGTAATAAATTAGAAGGGGGTGAAACAAACAAGTGCCATGTTCACTGGGGGTTGAACTGATGGTACTCTTTAAAAAACCAGGTGGGGAAAAGTAAAGATTAATCTGTAGCATGCATCATTCCTTGGCTGAAATAAAAAAAAAAAAGCCTTAAATTTTGTTCTGTATTAGCTTTATTTTACTTGATGTTTTTAAATTGTGGCCTCAGTAAACTTAAGGCAACCTTGGGTGTTTGAGAGGTGGTTTTAAATGAGACTAGTAGAAACAGTTGCTAAAAAAATTAAAGGTGGTATAAAAGGAATTAATAAATAAAGTTGCAGAGCAAGCTGGATAAAAATCTTAGAACTGCATCCAAGCAAAAGTTATTTCAAGAAGGCACCCGGTACATTACATAGTTTATCTTCCTCTGACACCTGAAGAAATGGACTTGCAGATGACAGCACTTCCTTTCTGAAGTCTACATCACAGCCAGACTGAATGTTCTGTTCAGTGTACTTTCTTTTACAACATATGCCTATCAGTGCTCATCCTGGGCTATTCCAGAAACTTCCAAGATAAGGTGTACTTAGGGCAGGGGTGAGGAACCCGTGTTGTGTGTTGAAGACAATAGGTGTTAAGTATGAGCTTTTTCTAAATTAAACCTCAGTATTCAGATTTAATTGAAGTGTTAGCACTTCAAGTAAATGGGTTTTAATTTGGGCAGTTGGTCTCGAAAAGATTCACTGTCACCCAGATAGGATGGTCCTTACATCAGGGCTAAACCGACTTATCATTGGCTTCTTCAAAGTAAAAGCTGAACATTGTTTAAAATCTGGTTTGTTCAGTTCATCATCATTGGACTGCATGTGACCCTGGACTGCTAAAGTAATGGGGCCCCACTAGAACGTGATACAAACTTTCAGTGTTATTATTTGATTTTTAGTGATTATTTTCATGCCCTCACTGCATGGTGCTTGAGTATAGATTGCATAAGTGAAAAGGAAATGAATGTTACATATGGGAAAGTGAAGTGCAGTACTAGATCTGCCTCCTGCATCTGGCACACTTGATCGGTTGAAGCAAAACCCACACATATCAAATGTTAGAACTTAGTGAGTAAAACACAGTGGTGACCAGTTATATTTCAACCTCTTTGCACATGTATGTACCCATGAAGTAAAAAATGTTTGATACGAAGCAGATACATGTTTTTTTATTTAATAAACTTGGGCTTGTTTTATTTCATAAAATGATTTCATTTGACATTTTGTTAGTGTATATATATCACCTATATTGTATTTATTGTTATGTGCTCCATGACAATTATTTACTCAGTGGGGGCCCAGGTAAGCAAAAAGTTGGATGCTTATGGTTTAGAAAATGAATTGTTTAGCTCTTTACAGGTGAAGAGTACAAATTTGATCTCCATGTAATGCTAATTGAAGTTCTTTTGTAGGCAGATAAATGTTGATTTGGGCCAATATTGCTCTGTCTGTATTTGTCGTATATTTTTTAAACCCAAACCATCAAAAGTGAGATTGCAGACTGCAGTCGTTTTAAAACTGCAGAATTGTAACAATTATGTCAAATTTTGTACTCACTTTGTGTGAATACCATGACCTTGTAGGGTAAAAAGAAGGTCATTAAATTAGTCATCTGGTAAGTAATTCTTTTAAAATACCTTTTCTCAAAATAACATGATACCACTCCAACCAAACAGGGTTTCTTTCCTTCATTCTGTACATGCCCCAGCTGAAGGTGTAGGTAACTTTAACCTACAAGCTTAGGGTAAGCCGAGAGCACTTTAGCTTGCCTTGGATTCCAGAGCACAAGATTTATTTGCATCAGAAGTCACCACTGACCCAACTATTTCACATTTTTTGACTGTGACTCATAAAAATAACTTATTACATCATGACCCAAAATAATGTGTATGACTGTATGTCCAAATATAAAATATTTAGCATAAATTTTCATGAAATAATTATTATATGTGATACACTTTTATTTTTTTTCCTCTGGAATAAGTATTCTGCAGACTTATTAAATTCAGTTTCTAACCCAAGTTTGTTGCCACTAGGTTTGAAAACATTGCCTTACCTAATGCCTAAATTTGCTGGTGTGTGCTGTTTGCAATGATTTCTGACCAGAAAGAGTTTACAAACAAGAATTTCAATGTTTATTACCAAAACCCCTTTTGCTGATATCTAATTATGGTTGTGAGTTTTTATAGTACCATGAACTTTTTTTGAAAATGGTTTTTATTTGGAGGAAAATCAACCTTGCTTTTTTTTTTTTTAACAAAGCTGGCTTTTCAGGACTTGATGTTCTTCAGCGCAGTACATTTCCTCTGTGTCTTCTCCATTTATTGTAACTAGGATACTGTTTTTGGCAAGAATGCAGTGTGCAAAGAGAATAACGGTCAGTGTTGTATGCTTTGTCTATAGCAAATATTGAAACCCCATCAAATTCTGTGCTTTTACTACTGGGAATGGAGCTCAAGATCTTTTTCTTGCCAAGCAGGTGCTGTGCCACTAAGCTGTATCCCCAGCCAAATTCTGTGCTTTTAAATTGAAAGAGTCAACCATTGTGTGTGTGTGTGTGTGTGTGTGTGTGTGTGTGTGTGTGAGTGTGTGATAAGCACACATATATGAAGAGATGATATGTTTCTTAATCCCAAATGAAAATGAGAAGGACCATCATGGTACAACAAAGGAATTGTAAAAGAAAAAGTTACTATTGAGTTTAATAATGGTATAGCTGTGAAATAATACCTTTTTCTTACACATTTTTCATTAAAACATTAAAATGGTTGTAAAAGTTTAATACAGCCAATTTGTGATATAGCACTTGTAAGTACTCTATACATCAGAATTGGGATACTTACAATATTTCCAAGTTAAAAGCTTAGAGAATTATTGATAAACTGTTAAGGTATGAAGAAATATGGTAGGCACAAATTACTGTAAAAACACTTAGTAGAAGTGTATGTAGGATCAACAAGAAACAAGCAATGTAAAGAATGTCAGAAAAAAAATCTGAAAAAACGGGTGCCTTTGTGGCCACAGAAATAGTCAAATGTGTTATGACGTTTTGTGCACTGCACAAATGAGCTGCCTTTATGTATTAAATGTCTTAAACTCACAAATGTCTTCAATGAAATAAATTTGATTATTTTGATAACTTTTTAGATGGTATGACTAGTATTAATGCTTGTATTTGGTCTGTAATTAATCATATTTAAGCAACTAAATAGATTTGGTCCACTTACAGACTGTTAAATTGATTAAGTGATTAGTTAATTTGATTAAGTGATTCTGAGTCTGTATCACCAGTGGTATGAACTGCCTTATGGGATAGCGATACATGTACCACCAGACAAGCTGTTAAGGATTTTATTATTCAACATTAGAAATTTCTCTTGGTGCTGAGAGCAGTGCTGGGATGCCAAACCTTTAGTGCTATTGAATGACGTTGTTTTAGTTTTCTGAGTATATTTCTACTTACATACGTAATTCTTTCATCTTGACCACCCAAATGATTTATACAACTTAGTAATGCTAAATTGTTTCACAGTACAACTCATGTTTGATATATATGCATTTAAGAGGATTAATGATCATTTGAATTGTATTGATAACTGGAGAGCATTTGTAAAAGCACCACATATATGTATCATGAATATTTATTTTCCAAAGCTTTCTGAACAGATTTTGATGATTTCCTCTCTACAAATAGTGTTATCTTACAAACAACTTATTTGTAGGATCTATTGCTGAATTCCTTATTTCTAGCTTCAATACACTAGTTATTTCTTCACAATTTTAGTGATATGTGAAAAGGAAATACCTAATGGTGGCAAATGGAAATAACCATGAGAATTATGTGTAGTTTTGATGATAAAGTTGTTTTAAAGAATAATTTACAGTTTTCAGGTGTCTGCTTGTAATGCAGTCTCTCCACGCAAGGTTGCTACCACATCCTCATTCTTTGCCTATCTTCACTTACGTATTTACTAACGAGAAAGGAACGAAGATTGGACTTTTTGGCCTTTTAGCAGTAGTATGTTGTGTGAGCAGTCTTTTGTGAGATATTTGTATTTGCTGCTGCTATAATACATTTATGCTGCTTCAGTCCAAGGGGTTGTTCTGATGCCAGCACTCACTGTAATTACAGACTATTGTTAAATGTAATATATAAAATATTTTTGTAGTTTCTGTGTGATGTTGCAATCCTCAGTGTGTATTTAGTTGGCTAAAGTTGTGATGTCTTCCTTGAAAATAAAACCCATGTCCAAAGAGATAGTAACTGGTAAATAAAATTTGAATTATTTGAGGTAATGCATTAATTTTTACAGTTATCTAGGAAAACTTTCAACAGCCAAGGCATTAAGTAGTTACCCTGAATAAAATGACCTGATGCCTGCCATATTCTGAGATAGCTAGTAAGTAGAAATTGCTAGTTTAAACATCAGAGTTTCAAGACAAACAAGAAAGAAAAAGACATGGTGATGTGTGCTTGCAATCCCAGTGCTTGGGAGGTTGAAAACTGGAGGTTCATTATCTGGAGGTTCTGATCTGTGTAGTGAGACCTGAAGACCCTGTACTGAGTACATAAAAAACCCCACCCTGATCAGCTTTCAGTTATTTGAAGAAACATTGTCATTGAAAATTTTATAGAGAGAAAATTACAAAAATGTTAATAGCATAACTATGCTTAATACATTGCATATTGTTACTTTTAGAATACAACATTTCATCATATTGTCTAAATATTACAAACCTTTCAGTGAACTAAAAAGCAGTATAACTTTATCTTCACTATCATAAATGTTTTTGATTTTGTTTGTGTTTTTGTTTTTTTCTTATTTTTCTCCATTTCCCCCACTGTAGTTTCTCTTTCCTTTTGAAATTTCTTCCCATTTTACAATAGTGTGCATTTTGGACATTTTTACTCTTTTAGCTTGTAACATTAAGGAGAAAATACAATGTTTACATACATGTGTCTGATTTAAAAATTTTTTCCAGTAAAAGTAATTTCATATGACCAAATAAAAACAGCAGTTCTCTTTTTTTATTTTATAGTATTTTATTTTATTGAGGGACAAATATCAATGAGGCAGTTTTGAAGCTGATTAATAGGACAGTTTCAATAATTAATACATTTTACATTGTTATCTTCCTAGTGGTAATCCACAGTACAAGAAGCAGACAGAATATCCTGTCTAAACACTTATTACCAATCTCATGGAATTGAACAAAATAGCTGCATATCTATCCTAACTATTAAGTATTATAATACAAAATGGTCCTTTGTACCCCCTTTTTTTGTTTAGTCCTGTCAGAGATGGGTATTCTATTGACATTTAAATACAATAAGTGCTTTAATTCAGCAAAACCCTGTATCACAGTCCAACAGTCCACAATACTAGTGAGATATCCACAGAAGTTGTTGACTAGAGCCTTTTACAGCTGAGCATATTATTATAGCTTTACCTCATTTTTATGCTTTTCTGCTGGATGGTTAAGACCAAGATAAAGCAAGATCTATATAACAAGAAATGTAACTTTTGTATCTGATGAGGTCAGTCAAGTCTCCTCAGGATTTAGTCTGAAACCCTGTACCGCAGTTTGTAGATCCCTTGTCAGTGTCAGCCATGTGGATGGGTCGGCCATTGCTTGACTAATTTGCTCTCTGTGAAAACCTGAGAGAAAGTTTTCTCTCCATGTGACTCTCATTAGGTGCACTATACCTCATCGATTGCAGTCCTCTATACTCCATATCTTGATCAGAAAATTTGGAGCACAACTGAGTTCCATGATGTTGCGGTATAGGTTCTCCTATGTCCTGAGTCTTTGCTGACCTTGAAAGGCTAGGGCCAAAATGTTGGCTGACCTTGCAACTCTTCTATAATTTTTTGGTCTGAAAATTTAAGTTGTTAACCCTCCAGAACAGAAGCTGATTATTACCCTGCAACATATGCAGTTCAGCTTACCCTGTCTATCTAAATATCAAACATCTTAGCCATAATGTGGAACAGGTTTTTTACATCAAGAATTGATGTATTGAACTTTAAGTCCTTACAGAATATGAGGGGAAAAAATAGGAATAAGCACATAGTTTTACACAGAAATTTAGAAATCTAAACATACAGCTTTGAAGCAGGACAGTCCTGTAACATTTTTTTTCTTGTATCTTTTGTTTTCTCATTACCCATTTAAAAAAAACTTACTTGTGAAACAGTATGAAAATAATTGGCATGCCATGACAAGAAGCATGTATTTAGCAGACCAGAAGGACAGGCATTTCAAGTGTGACCTTTCCATTACACATTGCTATCTTCAGTGCAGTTGCTTGGTTCACAGGTATCAGCATATATAGATGATCCTATCATTTAACTGCTACTTTCAAAAACCTGCTATTGTTTCTTGAGATCATTGCATTGCCCATCTTGTGCATACAAATGAATGGCTTTGTCCCTATCCTGTTTCCCAGCTTTTTTCCTTACTCTCTCATTGACAAATCCTCAAGTTCTTGCTTTCCTTTTAGTTGTCTTATGCCTTTCAGTTTGCATTTCTTCTTTTGATTTCTTAAACCAAGGCAACTATACGATACTTGCACATGTGGGTCTGGTTAATTTCACTTATGAGTATATCTTCGAGTGGCATCCACAAATATGAAGGCTTCAAGTTTATCATTCTTTATAGCTGAGTAATACTCCATTGTATAAAAATACCACATCTTTGTCAACCATTCCTCATGTGACGGGCATCTTGGTTGTTTCCAAGATTTGTCTATCACAAATTCTGCTGCTGTAAACATAGGTACACATCTATGTGATATGATGTTTTCAGTTCCTCCAGGAAAAATTTCCAGTGGGGGCATAGCTGGCTTGAATGGGATTTCCAGTCCTAGTTTTGTGAGGAGTTACCATACTGATCTCCACAATGATTGCACCAGTTTACATTCCCACCAGCAGTGGTGAAGTGTTCCCTTTTCCCCATATCCTCTCCAACATTTGTTGTTGGCTGATTTGTTTATGATAGCCATTCTTCCTTGAGTGAGATGATATCTCAGTGTTGTTTAACTTGCATTTCACCGATGGCTAGTGATGTGGAGCATTTTTCATATATTTATTTGCTTTAATTTTGTCCTCTGAGAAGTATATGTTCATCTTAGATGCCCATTTCTGGATTGGGTCTTTAAATTTGAGAGACCTAACATACCTTAGTTCTTTATAGATTCTAGAGAGCAGACCTTTGTCTGAGTGCTTATTAAGGTTTTTTTTTTTTTTTTTTTTTTTTTTTTTTTTTTTTTTTTTGAAATTTGTGGGTGGCCTTTTCACTTTGTTTATAATTTATTTCTTTTTATGTGCAAAAACTTCTCAATAATAGTTTATCCCAGGTGTTCATTCTTTCAAGTATTTCCTGTGTGAATACATGTTTGTTCATGAACTCTTTGCCTACCCCTGTGTCTTCAAGAGTTCCTCCTACTTTCTCTTCCAGGAGATTGTTTCTGTTTTAATGTTTAGATCTTTAATCCATTTTGACTTTAGCTTAGTGCATGGTGATAGAGCTGGGTCAAGTTTTAGTTTTCAGCATGTAGAGAGCCAGTTTTTTCAGCACCATTTGTTAAAGAGTCTTATCTTTCTTCCAGGAGGCTTGTTTGGACCATTTGTCGAAGATCAGGTGGCTGGGTTTGTTCATAGAGTCCTCTGCATATTCTAATCTATTCCATTGATCCTTAGGGCTATTTTGTTGCCAATACCATGTTGATTTTATCATAGTAGCTTTGTAGTATAATTTCAAGTTAGGAATTGTGATGCCTCCTGCCTTGTCTTTGTTGGCAGGGATTTCCTTCGCTATTATGTGTCTTTTCTGCTTCCAAATAAATTTTGTGAACCATTTCTCTAGGTTTGTGAGGTATGTTAGTGGCAATTTAATAGGGGTTGCATTAAATCTGTACAACAATATTGGGAGTACGGCCATCTTCACGATGTTGGTTCTTCCTATCCAGGAGCAGGGAATATCTTTCCATTTTCCATAATCCTCTATGATCTCTTTTCTTAGGTTAATGTAATTTTCCTTGAAAAGATCTTTGTCTTCTTTGATTAAGTGAATTCCAAGGTATTTCACTTTCAGTGGTGCTATTGTAAAAGGTATTGTTTCTATAGTTTCCCTTTCAGTGTGTTTGTTAATTGTGTAGAGGAATGCTATTGACTTTTTGAGTATTGACTTTGTATCCTGCTGTGCTACTGAATTTGTGTATCAATTCTAGTAGTTTCTTGGTGGAGTTTTTTGTGTCTTCCAAGTAAAGTATCATCTCATGTGCAAATAGTGATAATTGAACTTCTTCTTTACCTATTCTTGTTTTATTTCTCCCTCTTGTCTAATGGCTGTAGCTAATGATTCCAAAACTATATTGAATAGGAGTGGTGATAGAGGACATCCTTGTCTTGTACCAGATCTAAGAGTAAAAGATTTCAGATTTTCCCTATTTAGAATTATATTAGCTGTTGGGTTTTCATAGATGGCTTTTATCAAATTGATGTAGAGGCTTTCGTTTTCAATTTGTGTAGGACTTTGAACATGAATGAGTGTTGGACTTTGTCAAACACTTTTCTGCATCTATTGAGATGATCATGTGGATTTTAGATTTCAGTCTATTAATATAGTGTATTGCATTTATAAATTTTCAAATATTGAACCATCCTTGCATCCCTGGGATGAATCCTACCCCTTCATGGTGTATGATCTTCTTGATGATTTGCTGTATTCTATTTGCTAGCATTTTATTGAGGATTTTTGCATCTATGTTCATGAGGGAGATTGGCCTGTAGTTGTCCTTTTTAGTTGTGTCTTTCCCTGGTTTTGGAATCAGTATAATACTTGCCTCTGGAAATGATTTTGGGAGGACTGTTTCCTTTTCAATTTCTTTGAAGAGTTTGAGGAGTGTAGGGATTATATCTTCTATAAATTTCTTGTAGAATACTGCTGTGAATCCATCAGAAACTAGACTTTTCTTTGTCGGCAGGCTTTTTGTTACGTTTTGTATTTCATTGGCTGTTATTGGGTTATTGAGAGTTGTTCTGTTTTCTTGATTCAATTTTGTTAATTTGTACCTTTTGAGGAATGTGTCCATTTCTTCTGTGTCTTCTAGTCTGTGAGCATAAAGATTCTCACAGTAGCTACTGATAATATTCGGAATTTCCTCTGGGTCTGTGGTGATTACACCCTTTTTATTGCTTATTGCTTGTATTTGAATTTTTTGTTTATGCTTTTTGAAGAATTTAGCTAGGGGTTTATCAATCTTATTTAGTCTTTCAAAGAACCAGCTTTTTTATTTGTTAATTCTTTGAACTGTTTTCTTCATCTCAATTAATTTCTGCTCTAATCTTTATGATTTCTTCCCATCTTGGGCCTCTGGGTTTGGTTTGCTCTTCCTTTTGTAGATGTCAGAGGTGGAGCATTAGGGTGTTTATTTGTTCCCGTTCTGTTTTCCAAATGTGTGAGTTCATAGAATAGATTCTGATAAGTTGTGGTTGAATTTTCATTGAATTGTAGATATTGTTAAATTTCTTGTTTAATTTCATCTGTGACCTATTGATTGCTGAGAAGGGTGTTCTTTAATTTCCATGTATTTAGCAGGTTTTTTTCTGGTTTCTTTTGTTGTTTATTTGTGGTTTCATTTCACTGTGGTCGGATAATATGCATGGGATAATTTCTATTTTCTTGAGTATACTTAAGCATGACCTATGGACTAATATGTGGTCTACTTTAGAAAATGACCCGTGTGCAGCTGGGAAATATGTGTATTCAGCTGTGGCTGGGTGGAACACTCTGTATATGTCCAGTAAGTTTAATTGTTCCAAAGTCTGGTTCAGTTCTGCTACTTCTCTGGTAGTTTTTTGTCTGGTTGACTTACCTTTTTGATATATGGGAGTGTTAATGTCTCCTGTGAGATTGTGGTATTGGATATTAGATTTTTCATGTCCATTAAGATTTGTCTTATAAGCCGGGTGTGGTGGCGCAGGCCTGTAATCCCAGCACTCGGGAGGCTGAGGCAGGAGGATTGTTGTGAGTTTGAGACCAGCCTGAGCTACAAAGTGAGCTTAAGGCCAGCCTGAACTGCACAGTGAGACCCTGTCTCAAAAAAAAAAAAAAAAAAAAAAAAAAAAAAAAAAAAAAAAAAAAAAAAAAAAAAAAAAAGATTTGTCTTATATACTTGGGTGCTCCAGTGTTTGGTACATAGGTATTTATGAGTGTTACTTCTTCCTGTTGAATGTTTTCCCTAACAAATATATTCTGGCCTTCTTTATTTCATTTAATCATTCTTGGTTTGAAGTTGAGACTGTGTTGAGGCCTGAAAACAGGATTGCTACTCCTGTTTTTTTGAGGTGTTGTGGCATGTAGTGGTATTTTCCATTCTTTGGCTTTAAGCCTATGAATGTCTTTTTGAGTTAAGTGTGTTTCTTGTATAGAGGATATTGTTGGATTTTGTTTCCTAATCCCCTGTGCCAGTCTATTTCTCTTAATTGGTAAGTTGAGTCCATTTACATTGATGGTTATAATTGAAATGTGTTAATGTATGTTTGTCATGATATTTACCTGCTGTTGTTTGCCTCTTTGTATCCTGTGTTTGTCTGTCTGTTTAGTGGGTTCCTTCTGTTGTCATTCGTGGAGTTCTGGTCATTGTGGTCTCTCTCTAGAACATCTTTCAGCAGCCTGTGAAAGGATGGCTTTGTCATCATGAAATTCTTTAGTTGTTCTTTGTCATGGAAGTATTTCACTTCTCCATCAAACTTGAAAGAGAGTTTTGCAGGGTATAATAGTCTGGGCTGGAATTTGTTTTCATGTAGGACTTGAAGAATTCTGCTCCATGCTCTCCTTGCCTTCATTGTTTGTGTAGAGAAGTCAGCTGTAATTCTGAAGGGTTTTCCTTTGAATGTGATCTGCTTCTTCTCTCTAGCAGCTTTCAGTATATTATTTTTGTGTTGGATTTCTGGGATCTTGACTATTATATGTCTGGGTGTGTTTTTAATTGGGTTGAAGTTATTTGGCATTCTGTATGCTTTAGTTACCTGAATATCAGTTTGTTCATATTTGGGAAGTTTTCTGCTATTATTTTTGCCCATATTCCTTTTATATCATTTGTATTGATTCCTTCTTTCTCATTGATGCCTATTAGTCTCACATTGTTCATCTTGGCATCATCTTGCAGGTGATGGATTATTTTTTCCTGCATCCTACTTGTTTTTAAGAGATCCTTTCTCACCTTTTCACTAGGTGAACCAGCATCTTCAAGATCTGAAACTCTGTCTGCACTTTTACTCAAATGGTTTTGTAGACTTGTGATTGAGATTTTAAGTTCCTCTATTTCTCTTTGACTCTTCTTCATGTGACCTAATTCTTTCCTGTATTGCTCATTCAAGCAATCCATCATATTTCTAATCTCTATTTTTTTTTATCAATGTCTTGTTTAGAGGTAGTTGTTAATTCTTCTATTGCAGATTTTTTTTTCAGATTGAGTTTCCTCCATATATGTCCATAATGCTATTAATTCAGAGATTTCTTTTTTTATTTCAGAAATTAATTCTGTTCTGAGTTTCTCTTTACCTTTCTGTTGTTGTTTCTTTGCTTGAGACACTGTTAATTCACACATTTTAGCTTAGTTCATGCCTCTGCACTTGTTCTGGATGGGCATTGGATTTCCCCCATATGCTTCTGTATTAGATTCTTTACTTCAGATGCTATGATTTCAGAAATTTCTTTTTTTAATTTAGGTATTAATTCTGCTCTGAGTTCCTCTATACTTTTTTTGATGTTGCTTGTTTACTTTCAACACTGTTAATTCATTTATTTTGGCTGAGCTAGTGTCCTCTACGCTTGTCATTCGTGGGCTTGAGGTCTGAGATTGAAGTTTGCTACTTGTCTTTGTCATTTTGTATAGCACTGACCTCTGACCTTTGGTGTAGAGCTTTGATGCATTCATAACCTATGCACCTACTGTGATTTGGGCGAATTGTGTTAAGTTTAAGTTTATCCAGTTATGCCTGCCCTGGGTCTAACTGTTGTGTTCAGCTCCTTCATGTTGCAGCCCTTGGAAGTGAACCTGTTGTGCCCCTCTGGTAGTAAAGTAGTAAAGTGCTTTAAACTTATTAGTAATAAAATAATTTACAAAATATTAAATAACCTTTCAAATGGTGTTTATAAAAGCTTGAAAATTACTTTACCTTGTTTTTGTTAGTATTAATAAAGCCTTCACTAAAAAGTATAATAAAGTAGGGGGTCCTTTGCCAGTTAGGCAATGGGCCACCACCTGACCCATCTCTTGTCTTCTTGTCTATCTTTTCTTCATTCCTGCCTGTGTTTCTCTCTATGCTACACTGAGAGAGACTAATGGAGTGCTAGTTTTTGCACTTCAGCTGGATACTTATAGAGACTCACAGGGTCATGTGTGGAAGTCTGGGGACCAGCCTGTTGTGATGCACCCAGTTATCTGGCCCACTATCCAGCAGGGACAGGCACAGAGGAACTGGCAAGCACTGCCTTGGCCCTATTCTCCCTTACTGGATGGAGTTCAGTAAGCTGTAGCTGCTTCTCACACCACCCAAGAAGATCAGGTGCACAGAGGATCTGATGAACCATGCCCTACCCACTAGTACCACCATTGCTGGAAATTGAGCTATCACCACCTCACACTATCTTTATGTTACTATAGCTCTGATGAGTGTTGCTGCCTATCCCACTCTTGGCGGGAAACTTATGAGCCCTGCATCTTCCCAACATCAATAAAGCCTTCCAGAACTTTAACCTGTCCTAATCATCATTGGATGCTTCTTGAGCTGTGGCTTGTCACCACTCATCGAGATGGAAGCCACAGTGAACCCAGCACAGAGGGAGTTTTGGTGAGTCTACCTTGCCCTCTAATGGGAGTCTTGCTCAGCCATACCTCATCTCCTACCATTGTGGGAGATTCAGGATGAACATTGGCAGCTTCAAAAATGTCAAAAGGAGGGAGGAAAAGGCAATTTAAAACCTCCAGCTCACCCAAAACAAGTCCAGGAGACAAATTCATAGAATAACTTGGAAGTCACACACCTGAATGTTTTTAATGTATTTGGTTGTTACTACACAGCTTAGACATGCTTTCAGCCTCCCCAGCACTGGAATTACAAGCATGGGCCATCACGCCTGGACTCGCTGGCTCAACTTGCCCTGGAGGTGGGCTGGCATGGCCTGTGGTATTGGGGATCGAACCATGGTCCCTGCACTTGACTGTTTGCCTAAGCAGGTGCTTTAGTCCTCTGAGTTATCTAACTGGCCCCAAAACTTTTGAAATAATAGCAAGTGAAATAAAGAGAGAACTCCATCAGGTTATGGAGGAAATCAGATCAGAAATAATCTCTCAGGTAAAAAAGGGAATGACATTCATCATGAGAGAATTAATCAGTACATCTTAAGACATAGATAAAAAAATAGAGGGGAATAAGAAAATGATGGAAACAGTGAATGAACAATTCAAGAAAGAACTAGAGTGTACAAAACAGGCACAAACAGATATCCAGGGCACTAAGAATTCCATTGAAAACTGGTAAGCCCTCTTGAATGAAGCTGTAGATAGAATTTCAGACTTTGAAGACAGTATTGTAGGTAGAGAACATGAAAGATCTCTTAAAAATAACCAGAAGGTAATGACAGATAAAAGATTATGCAAAGAAAAATAATGTATGCCAACCAAACAGCTGAAGTTAACAGAATGATGTAAAAAGACTGCAGAATTAGTAGTAGAAAATTTTCCAAGCATGGGAAAAGAACCTGACATACAGTTAAGTGAGGCATGTAGAACTCTAACCATAATCAAACTAAATGTACACTCAGATGCATAATAATTAAGATCCCAGATATTCAATAAAAAAAACAGAATCACCTATAATGGAAAGCCCTTTAGAATCAGAGCAGATTTCTTAACACAGACCACCAAATCAAGAGCTTGGACTTCAAATGTTTGAGGTCCTGAAAGACAACTTCCAACCCAGATTGATGTACTCTGCAAAACTATTAAATTTAATGCAGAGGTAAGATACATGAAAAAGAGCAACTAAAGAAATTCATGACAAATGAGCCCTAGAAAGAGTACTGATATATATGTTAGAGACCAAAATGATCACAACTTTAAGAGAAACACCAGAAAAGAACCACGAGGCATGGCAAGCAGTTCAATGGGAAAAATACGTGTTCTTCAGTAAGAAAATAACATGATAAACATAAACCAATACATATCAGTTATAAGAATCAATGTAAAAAGTCTCAGTTCACCAATCAAAAGAAACAGAGTGGATAAAAAACAAAATCCATGTGGGGATTCCTTCAAAAGCTAGGATTGGAGATCCCATTCATGCCAGCTATTCCTCTCCTGGCTATTGTTCCAGAAGAGCTGAAAACCTCATACCACAGCAATATATATGCACCCATGTTTATAGCAGTGCAATTTGTCATAGCTAAATCCTGGAAACAACCCAGATGCCCGTCAACTGAAGAATGGATAAAGAAGAATTTGTAGTTTTACACAGTGGAGTATTATTCCATTGCTATAAAACAAGATAAATTTGGGTCTTTGGCATTAAATGGTTGTAACTAGAGAACATCTTAGTGAAATAAATCAGAGCCTCATGTGCAAACATCATATTATTTCCTTAGTGTGAGAACTGGAAAGAGAAAAATGGAATCTGAAGGGTACAATAAATACTGGGAAAATGTAATGAACTTATTCAAAAGGAAAGTTGCTGGCTTGAGGAAAAGGAGAGGAGAGGGAGTGGGGGAAAGAGATTTATCTAGCTATGTAAGCAGGATTGTTTGGATGACTGTACTGTGAATTTCTATTCATCTATGAAAACAAACATAATATTTTAATTTGTTTCATCTCCTTTTTCAACTGTACTTTTTATCTTCTTAATTTCTTATACATTTCTTTTTTTCTTCTTCCAACCTTAAATTAAAAATGTGGTAATATGAATACCTGGTTGGAAGACAACACTGTGCTACTTTGTAAAGTGAAACTCTGTATCACTTGTAATTTTTTGATTTAATTCTAATTTGTATTCTCTTTAAAAAATACAATAAGGAATGGAAAACATGAAATAGCTACAAATTCTACAGAAATTCAATAGATCATTAATACCCACTTTAAAAATTATTATCTGCATAGAATGGAAAAGACAGAACAGGAACAGATTCCTAGATACATATGAATTATCAAAGCTTAATCAAGAAGATATAAAAATTCTGATTAACCTAAAAATCAGTCAATGAATTTAAAAATGTAATAAAAAGCTTACCAAAAATGAAAAGCCCTGGTCATGATCGATTCACCACTGAATTAGTCAAGAAATTTAGAGAAGAATTAATGCCATTTCTTCTGAACGTCTTTAATAAAAAAGAAAGGGACACAATTCTCCCATACTCATTCTTGGAGGCAAGTATTGTCCTGATACCAAAGGCAGAGAAAGACTCAACCAGGAAAGAGACTAAAAGCCAATATCCCTAATGAACACAGTTATTAAAATTCTCAATACAATGCTAGCAAGCAGCATACAGGAAGTCATCAAGAAGATTATATACCATAAAAAGTGGGATTCATCCCAGTAATGAAGGGATGGTTTAATACATACAAACTAACAAATGTAATATATTATATCAACAGAGCCAAAGACAAAAATCAAGAATCACTCAATAGTGCAGAAAAAGTCTTTGACAGAATCCACACTCATTCATGATAAAAACACTACAGAAAACTGGAACAGATGGTTTTTAACCGTCACTTGATAAAAGCCATCTATGACAAACCATCAGCCATCATTATATTATATAGACAAAAAAAATCAAAGCTTTTACTTTAAAATCAGGAACAAGATGAGAATGTCCACTGTCATCATTTCTATTAAACACAGTTCTGGAAATATTATCTGAACAAGAGAAAATTAGATAAGAGAAAAGGAATAGTGATTTAAAGGAAGTTATATTATTTGCGGATGACATGTTACTCTACATGGAAAACTTCAAAAACTCAACTGAAAGACTCCTGGAATTAATGGGCAAATTGAAAAGCATTGAGGGCTTACAAAGTCAACAGCAAAATTTCAGTACCATTTCTGTACACTGCAAACACAGAAAAAATTAGGGAAACTAGTCCCTTTACAATAGCATCCAGCAAATGAAATATTTATGAATCAATCTAATGAAGTGAAAAATTTATAAAGTGAAATTATAGTTCTCTGAAAAGAGATTGAGGAAGATTTCAGAAAATGGGGGGCTGGGGTGATGGCTCAGTGGAATAAGCGCTTCCCTGGCAAGTGCAAGGGCCTGAGTTCAATCCCTGGTTCCACCAAAAAAAAAAAAAAAAAAAAAAAAAAAAAAAAAAAAAAAAAAAAAAAAAAAAAAAAAAAA
>PVKA01006517.1:0-30986 GCA_004027165.1 Ctenomys sociabilis | reverse complement strand
ATGAAAATGACCATACTCCCTAAATTCCCATACAGCTTCAAAGCAATCCTGTGCAAAATACCAAGTATACCTCACAGATCTAGGGGAAAAAAAAATCATGAAATTCTTCTGGAACTAGAAGAGACCCAGAATTGCAAAAGTAGTCCTGGAAACAAAGGAAAGGTAGTAGGCATCACCATCCCTGACTTGAAATTATACTACAAAGGTTCTGTGATGAAATTAGCATGACACTGGCAAAAGGAACATCTGAGAATCAATAGAACAGTTTAGAAGACACAACTACAAACACACTCAACCATGTTATCTTTGACAAAGGAGCCAAAATTGTTCACTGAAAGAAAGATAACCTTTTAGGGTAGATATATAGTTACATTCTCTTAATTCAATGAATAAAAAAGATTTTTTCTAATAGTGTTTATGCAAAGGATATCATGTCCACATCTTGTACAATGAATAAAAACTAAGACAACAATATTATCAAAACTGTCCCACTAATTCATTTTGAAACTGTCACATTATTATTTGTTTAAAATAAAATTATTTAAAAAATTAAATAAACGGAGGCTAGAAAATCTGGCTCTTTCTATGCCAAAGACTAAAACCAGACCCATATCTAGTGCCATTCACTAATTTAAAGTCAAAATGGATCAAGCATCTAAATATTGAAACAGAAACACTAAATGTACTGTAAGAGTAAGTAGGTAGAAATCTTGAAAAAATAGTGTCAGGTGGAGAGACAATCAAACTGCACGGGACATAGTTCAAATAATCAACTAATAGTGTTTAGAGAAAACATTACGTCTTCATCTTCTACTCTGAATAACTACCATGAAGGCAACAATATACAATGTATTGTTTATTGTAACTGTCCTATTAACCTGTTTTGAAACTGTCTCATTACCATTTATTTCAAAAACATGAGATCTCATGTTTTTGAAAAGTTTCTGTATTGCAAGAGAAGTCACCAACAGAGTAAAAAGTAATTGATGTTAAAAAAAAAAGTAAAAAAAAAAAAACCTGAAGAATTGGGAAAAAGTTTTAGCTGACTGTCCCTCAGCCAAAGGACTCTTATGTTGAAAATTTATTTTTTACATTAATTTTAATGAGAAATAAATGGTAATGAGACAGTTTCAAAACAGGTTAATAGGACAGTTACAATAAACAATACATTGTATATTGTTGCCTTCATGGTAGTTATTCAGAGTAGAAGATGAAGACGTAATGTTTTCTCTAAACACTATTAGTACAAATCTTCTCATTAAACTAAGAGAAAGTAGCTGTATATCTATCCTAACTATATTGTGTATACACACACACATAAATTATATATTTATATATAATATACATATATATAAATTATATATATATTTAATTATTATATTTATATATATATATATATATAATCACAACAAAATGATCCTTCATTTATATCCCTTTTTTTGTTTTGTTTTGTCAAAGTTGGATGTTCCATTGCCATTCAAATACCATCTCTGGGGGCCGAGGAGACAGCTCAGTAGAACAGGTGTTTGGCTGGAAAGCCAAGGTCTTGAGTTCAGTCCCTGGTACAAAACCAAAACAAAACACACAAACAAACAATACACCATCTTTGTAGAACATTTAAAGAATTTCCAAAACTAGGCTTCCAGAATTAAAGGAACCACCGAAAATTGGGCACCTGAGATGAATACATACTTCTTAGATGAAGAAATACAAATTCTGGGCTGGGGAGATGGCTCAGTGGAATAAGCACTTCCCTGGCAAGTGAAAATGTTTCATATTACTGGTCATTCAAGTGGTGTAAATTAAAACAACACTGAGATTCTGTATCACACTGTAGGACAAAATGGCAATCATCAAGAAGTCAATCAATGATACCCCACTGGAACTTCTTCCTACCTACCTACTTGACTCTCTTGAACCCACCCACTGATCCACCGACCTACTGATCCCAGCCAGGGGTCAGGCCCTGCACTCTGCCAGAACTTCCCACCTCCAGCCAGGGATCAGGCCTGGTTGGAACCCAGCAGTAAAACTCCTGGAACAGTGGCTAGGAGTGATATCCAGCCAGCCAATCCAGAAGCAAAACAGCTTGCCAGTAGGACTTAGGTAGGTCATGTCCCCAGGCAGCAACAGGAAGAAGACAAGTACCACAGCCAGACCCAAGAAAGGCCCAGCTGTGAAAGATTAAACTTGGTAGATCTGGACCTGGTAAGCTGAGACACTCTGCCAGACCAAGGTCTATGAGGGCATCCTCTCTCTGTCTCTCTGTCTCTCTCTCTCTGTCTCTCTCTCTCTGTCTCTCTCTCTGTCTCTGTCTCTGTCTCTCTGTCTCTGTCTCTGTCTCTCTCTCTCTCTCTCTCTCTCTCTCTCTCTCTCTCTCTCTCTCTCTCTCTCTCTCTCTCTCTCTCTCTGTCTCTCTCTCTCTCTCTCTCTCTCTCTCTCTCTCTCTCTCTCTCTCTCTCTGTCTGTCTCTCTCTCTGTCTCTCTCCTGAGAGAGGGGGCAATGGGTAACCACTATTAAATTTTTCCTGGAAGTCTCCAGGTACATCAAGGGGGAGGTTATCAGACAGATCCCAGGGGAACTAATTTAAACACAAATTCCCAATTTTATATCTGCTTAGCTATACAGTAATGATGCTGGTCCTTAGGGCCTAAAATACAAATCCATCAATTATAAAAGTTTGTTGAGTGATAAATCTCACTACCCATTATTAGTATTACTAACTGTAGTACTGCAAATACAAAATTGTACTATACAAAATGACAAAGACAAAGAGCAAAATGAAGTCCCAAGTCCATCCAGAACAAATGTAGAAGACACTAGCATTGAAGGAATTGAAAGCCACACTCCTAAAATCTATAAAATAATAGTGTCTGAAGTAAAGAAACAACTTCAGAAAGGTATAGAGGACATCAGATCAGAAATAATTGCTGAAATAAAAAAATGAAATGTTAACTATAATGAAAGAATTACTAAGTGCTTCTGAAGTAGGCACTGATAAAAAATAGAGGACAATAGAAAAATGATGGGATCCTTGAATGAATGATTTAGGAAAGAAATAGAAAGCACAAAGCAGATTAAAACAGACATACAGGAAATTAAAACCTCAATCCCAGAGTTGTTTAAATGAAAGTGTCTAGAGTTTCAGATCTTGAAGACACCATTTCAGCTAATGCAAAAATACAAAAATGACTTTAAAAACAACTAGGATGCAGTAAAAAATAATTCAACATCTGCAAGATGGTGCAAAAATGAACTATGTAAGACTAATAGTCATCAATAAGAAAGAAGGAATCAATAGAAATGATATAAAAAGAATATGGGAAGAAGTAATTAGTTGAAAACTTGCCAAATATGGAGAAACAATCTGACATTCAGAGAACAAAAACATATAGAACTCCAAATAACATCACCCCAATTAAAAAAAAAACAGACATAATAATAAGGATTGCAGAAAAACAGCACAAGAACAATATACTAAAAACTGCTAGAGAAAAGAAACGTGACATTTCAAGGAAAACCCATTGAAATAACAGCAGGTTTCTCTTCACAAACGATTAAATCAAGAGGAGCATGGAGAAAAGTGCTTCAAGTCCTCCATGAAAACAAATTCCAGAGCAGACTGCTATACCCTGCAAAACTCTCTTTCAAGTTTGATGGAGAAGTGAAATATTTCCATGACAAAGAACAACTAAAGAATTTTATGAAGCCAGACTTACATAGATTACTAGGAGATATTCTAGAGAGAGACCAAAATGACAAGAAATCCCTAACTGAGAACAGAAAAGATCCACCGAACAGGGTAAACCATTAAACACAGGAGAAAAAGGGGTATACAACAGCAGGTAAATAACATGACCATCACAAATCAATACATATCAATTATAAATATCAATGTAAATAGACTCAATTCACCAATTAAAAGAAATAGACTGGCACAGTGGATTAGGAAGCAAAGTCCAATGATATGCTACGCACAAGAACAACATTGGCCTCATAAAGAAATTCATAGGCTGAAAGATAAATGATGGAAAACAATACTACATGCCCCAGCACCTCAGAAAAAAAGCAGGAGTATCAATTCTGTTTCTGTTTGCAGTCTGAACTTCAACAATGATCAAAAGAAATAAAGAAGCCCATTACATATTGTGTAAGGGAAAAATATAAGAAGAAGAGGTAACAATCATAAATATATATACACCAAATATGGGAGTACCCAACTATGTAAGACAAATCCTAATAGACATGAAAAGTCTAATATACAATACCACAATCTTAACAGGAGACCTTAGTACCCCATTATCCCAAAAAGATAGGTCAAAGAGACAGAAAATTAACAAGGAGTTGGCAGAGCTGACCCAGAACTTGTAATAAATGGACTTAATGGACATACAGAGTGTTTCACCCAACCATGTCTGAATACACATTTTGTTTCCAACTGCACATGGGAAATTCTCTAAAGTAGACCACATACTAGTCCACAGGTCATACTTAAGTATATGTAAGAAAACAGAAATTATCCCATGAATATTATCTGACCACAGTGCAATGAAACTGGAAACCAATGACAAAAGAAACCATAAAACCCCCAAAATACATGAAAATTAAACAACACCATCCTCAGCAACCAGTGGTTTACAGATAAAATTAAACAATAAATTAAAAAATATCTACAATTCAATGAAAGCTCAACTACAAATTATTGAAATTTATGGGATGCAATGAAAGCAGTTTTTCATAGGGAAATTTACAGCTGTGAACTCAGACATTAGGAAAACAGAATGGGAACAAATAAATACGCTAATGCTGCACCTCCAACATCTAGAAAAGGAAGAGCAAACCAAACCCAAAGACCAAAGATGGGAGGAAATTACAAAGATTAGATCAGAAATTAATGCAACTGAGACAAAGAAAACAATACAAAAATTACTGAATCAAAAAGCTTGTTCTTTGGAAGATTAAATAAAATTGATGGGCCCTTAGCTAATCTCAACAGTAAAGAAAAAAACTCAAATTCAAACAATAAGGAATGAATAGGGTGAAATTACCATAGACCCAGTGAAAATTCAGAACATCATCAATAGCTATTTTGAGAATCTTTACTCACAGAATCGAAGACATAGAAGAAATGGATAGATTTCTAGAAAGGTACAAAATTACCAACACTGAATCAAGAAGATATAACAACTCTCAATAACCCAATAACAGTAAATGAAATTCAAAATATAATAAAATACCTACTGACAAAGAAAAGTCCTGGGCCTGATGGATTCACAGATTCTAAATTCCGCAAGAAACTTACAGAAGATATAATCCCAATATTCCTCAATCTCCTCAAAAAAATTGAAAAGGAAATGATCCTCCCTAAATCATTACTGGAATTCAGTGTTATACTGATATCAAAACCAGAGAAAGATACAACTAAAAAGAGAACTATAGGCCAATCTCCCTCATGAACATAGATACAAAAATTCTCACTAAAATCCTCATCAATAGAATATAGCAAATTATCAAGAAGATTATACACCATGACCAGGTACGATTCATCCCAGGGATGCAAGATATCTATAAATATAATACACTACATCAATGGAGCCAAATCCAAAAACCACATGATCATCTCAATTGATGCAGAAAAGACTTTTGAAAAAGTCCAACACTCATTCATTTTCAAAGTCCTACAGAAAATTGGAATAGAAGGCCTCTACCTCAACTGATGAAAGCCACT
Source organism: Ctenomys sociabilis (assembly GCA_004027165.1). Classification (NCBI taxonomy): domain Eukaryota; kingdom Metazoa; phylum Chordata; class Mammalia; order Rodentia; family Ctenomyidae; genus Ctenomys; species Ctenomys sociabilis. The sequence goes on along the minus strand of PVKA01006517.1, from coordinate 25,257 downwards.
ATGAGAATGCAATTGCTAACACAATTCTAAATGGGGAAATACTGAAATCTTTTACTCTCAGATCAGGTACAATGCAAGGATGTCCTCTATCGCCACTCCTATTCAATATGGTTCTGGAATCATTAGCTACAGCCATTAGACAAGAGAGAGAAATAAAATGAATAAGAATAGGTAAAGAAGGAGTTAAACTATCATTATTTGTGCATGACATGGTATTGTACTTGGAAGGACCAAAAAACTCCACCAAGAATCTACTAGAATTAATGCAGAAATTCAGTAGCATGCAGGGTATGAAGTCAGTACGCAAGAGTCAATAGCATTCCTCTACACAGATAACAAGGGCACTGAGAGGGAAATTAGAGAAACAATACCTTTTACACTAGCACTGCTGAAAATGAAATGCCTGGGAATTAACGTAACTAAAGAAGTAAAGGATCTATTCAGTGAAAATTAGAGTACTCTGAAAAAAGTGAGCATAGAGGATTTCAAAAATTGAAAGATATTCCCTGCTCCTGATAGGAAGAACCAACATTGTGAAGATGGCCATACTGTCAAAATTGTTATACAGATTTAATGCAATCCCTATGAAAATATCACCACTACACTTCACTGACTTAGAGAAATCATTCCTAAAATTTATCTAGAACCAGAAAAGACCTAGAAGAGCAAAGGCAACCCTGGACAACAAAGGAAAGGCAGGAAGCATTATAATTCCTGACTTGAAATTATACTACAAAGCTACTGTGGCAAAATCAGCATGGTATTGGAAAAAAAATAGACCTAAGGATCAATGGTATAGAATAGAAGATTCAGATGCAACCACAAACACTCTCAGTCACCTTATTTTCAACAAAGGGGCCAAACATGCTTACTAGAAGAAAGATAGTTAACAAATGGTGCTGAAAAAACTGCGTCTCTACATGCCAAAAATTAAAACTTGACTCAGTTCTATCACCATGCAGTATGGATTCGAGATCTAAACATTAAAACAGAAAACCCTAAATCTCCTGGAGGTAAAAGTAGGTGGAAATCTCAAAGACATAGGGGTGGGTAAACAGTTCGTGGACAAAACATTGTTATCTCTTAATTACTCAGCATTCACAGTTTCCTTAGGGTTCATGCTAGGCTGTGCACATTCTATGAGTTTGTACAGATGTAAAATAATGCATATTTATTATAAGAGTATGCTGCAGAATATTTTCACTGTCTTAGAAATCTCATCCTCTATATATTCATCCTTTTCTTCCATTAATTCTGATATTTACTATGATATCTTTCCTAACTCTGCAGTTTTTGCTTGTCCAGAATGTCATAGAGTTGGAATTTGTATAATATGTAGTCTTTTAAAATTTGTTTCTTTCACTAAGTAATATGCGTTTATGGTTCCTCCATCTCTATTTTCAGCTTGGTAGCTTTTTGTCCTTTCTGAGATGGGGTCTGACTGTATGTTTCAAACTGGCCTTGAATTTATTCTGTAGCCCAGGCTGACCTCAAAGTCACAGTCACCTAGCACCTCAGCCTTCTAAGTGTGGCAGTACAGGCATGTGCTCCATGTCCAGCTTCTTTTGAGCACTGAGTACTATTCTAGATAATTTCATAGTTTATGTAGCATTCAGCTAACAAAGAACATTTTTGTTGTTTCTAAGTTTTGGAAATTATCATTAAAGCTGCTATAAACATATGAGCAGGCTTCTACATGGCATAAGCTTTCAACTCCTTTGGACAAAACCCAATAAGCATGTTTACTACATTGTATGGTAAATTTATATTTAGTTTTGTAAGGAACTATTGATGTATCTTCCAAAATAACTGTACTATTTTTTCAGTGAACTTTAAAAATCAATTTATTGATGTTCACAAAATAATTTCCTGAGATTTTTATTGAAATTTTATCTAATATATAGTTTGGGTTGAAAAGAACTTTGTGTGTGTTCTGATCACCCAAGAACATGGAATAGCTTTCCATTTATTCAGTTCTTTGATTGGATTAATCAGATTTTAGTTTTCCTAATATTGATCTTACACATATTTTGTTGGATTTATGACTATGTATTTCACTTCTTGAGTGCTAATATAAATGGTATTGTGCTTGAATTTCAAATTCCATTTTAATTGCTGGTGTACAGGACAGCAATTGACTTTCACTATTAATCTTGTCTCCTAAGACTTTGCTGTAATTGCTTATTAGTTCAAGGCAGGTTTTGTTGATTCTTTCAGATTTTCTGCATAGACAGCTGCCCTATTGTTGATTGTCTTGTAAAATTCTTATTGCCTTGTTTCCTGGTAGTGGGAGAAATGTGACCACTGACCTTTAGAAAAAAAGTTTCATGATTAATATTAAAACATGGAATGTTTAACTTTATGAGGCTTCCTATGTCTTACTATCAAATGATCTTATTGTCAGATTTAATTATTTCAAGTTCATTTGCTGTGGGTACTCTAGCCCTTTATCTTCAAAATAACATTCTGTTATTTCTGTGTAATTCTTATAGTATTCCATTTGTTGATATTACTTCTGATTTATTATTTATTTATTTATTTATTTATTTTGATGTAACCAGGGATTGAACTCAGGCCCTTGGGCTTGCCAGGGAATCATTTATTCTACTGAACTATTTCCCTGGCTTCACTTCTGTTTTATTTTTAAGAAGGAAAAAGATGCCTATTCTTGTTAGGACAACGTTTCCTTGATTGTCCTCCACTTTCAGCATCCATTTACCCTCAGTAGGCCAAAGCAAATGAAATGACATAAAAACAGAAAATATAGGAAATGCATGCTTTGCAAAATGAATGTAGCAACAAATGAACATTCTGTACACACACATCTGGAGTAATCATTTAAAAGGCATATTTTTTATGAACTGAGTGTCAATTGGAGATAGTTTGTCCTTTTAACACTAAATATTGTGCGTTTTCTAAGGATAGGGACACCCTTTGCATAGCCAGTTATCAAGGATAGGAAATTTAATGCTAATATGATTAGTGTATATAAAACTAATGTACAATCCCTAGACCAGATGCAGATTTTGCCTGTTTTTCTAATAATCACTAATTATTATTTTTCCTAGTTCATTTAATTTAGTTTAAATTTCAGTGGCAGGTTATGGTTGCATTAGGTTCTCATGTCTCTTCAGTCACTTTTGAAACATTTCATTAGTTTTTGTTTTTCATGATTATACTTTTATTTTTACCACTGACCTTTTTTCAGTCCCACAAATAATTCTACAATTTTGTTTGTTTTCTAATCTTGATATCTTTGAAAAGTATACAAGTAGACTTATTATTTTATAGAATCTCACTAAATTTGGCTTGGCTGGTTTTCCCTCAGAATTAGATTCATATGATTTATTTTTTATTTTTAATTTTTTAATTTTTATTTTTTTATTTTATTGAAATACAAATGTCAATCAGACAGTTTCAAGACACCTTAACCATACAGATTTGATCAATTAATACATTGCAAACTGTTTTCATAACGTTTTGGTATTGTACAAGGTGCATACATGATATTATATTTACAGATATTATTTTAGCAGATATCTCTTATCAGTGAATTAAGAGTGTAGCTGCTTACTTATCTTATTTTTTTATACCTGAATTATATCAGAAATTCAATAATTATTTATTTTTTTTCTGAATTTAAGACAGGGTCTACAGGGTCTCACTATGTAGATCATATTCATGGTGATTCTCCTGTTTTTAGCCTCTCAAGCACTGGGATTATAGGCACGTGCCACCATGCCTCATCGCAATCACTGTCTCAGTCTGCCCCTGGGACGGAGCTGGCACACGCATGCTGGGGATCGAACTCCAGCCACTGCAGTCTGCCTAAGCAGGTGCGTTAGTCTGCTGATCTATCAGGCTGGCCCGCATAGGATTTATTTTAGTTAAGAATACCACGTAAAGGATCTTGGGACCTCAGTGCATCATATCCGAAGGCACAAGGAATCAATTTGTCTCAGTATTGGTGATGTTAAGGTGATTATCTTCTATGTCTTCCAACTGTAAAATTATATCTTTTAAATCATTAAGTATTTTGTGGTGAGATATTTGACACCATGTAAATATCCTATACTTCATCCAACTTTGCCCACAGAAACTAAAATACCCACTAAAACTTTTTTTTTTTTTAACCTATGGTAAAAGAATATTGTATTGCATACAACAACCTTCAATTGTGACTATTTTCTAGTTAACATTATTCTTGTAGAACTATTTTCTAGTTAACATTATTCTTCCGTATTCATTTTTTGGCATCCTACTGTGGAGAAGAACGTTCTATTCTTATTTATGTCATAATAGATGCAGACATTTAAATTTTATGATATGTAATTCATGATAATCACTCAAAATTTTGATCTTTAAAATAATCATTTCAGATTTGATGATGGAAAATTCATTAAGTGTGTCATGTTTTGTTATATTCCTGACATACTTTTGCATACCTTCTAGATTTTAGTAGGACAAGAGGCTATATGTTAATCTTGCCTTTTCCCTGTTCCAGCTCTGTTGTCAGGTACTTGGCTCAAGAGTTATAATTTCGTCCAGTTGAGAACGTTATTTAGAAGCCAAGACCTGGGTTTTAGTGGCGGCCATTGCTATTGCGGTTTCATTGCTTTTAGGAACTCTCAATATTTTGGATGTTGGTTTCTGATCTTTTGGTTGAATGTTTAGTGACTGATTTGTGGCTTAAAATAATAAGTATTCTTCCTTTAACTTGAGAAAACTAGGAAGGACTTTTACAAGTAAAAAATCATATATTAAACTGGGCATGGTGGTTCATGCCTATTACCTGAGGACTCAGGAGACTGAAGCAAGAGCATCATTGTGAGTCTGAGGCCAGCTTGGGCCACATAATGAGTTCAAAGCCAGCCTGAACTAAATAGTGAGACCCTGTCTCAACAAAACAGAACAATACAAAACAAAACAAGAAAAACCATATATTTTAGAATTTTAGGGATATTGTTTCTCTGTAGTCTATTAAGTATTCCTTTGCTTTTCATTGTTGTCATCATTGTTTTCAAATAGGGTTTTGCTATGTAGTTCAAGTTGACCTTGAGCTCACTATGTAGCCCAAACTGGCCATGGACTTACAATGATCCTCCTGCCTGAGCCTCCTGAGAACTGGGTTTACCTACTGACACCACCATGCCCCTCTAGCCTGTTAGATGTTGTATTCTATAATTACTTACCAAAAAAACTTTATATAATTAAGAATTTTTGGAAGAGGAGAAAAGAAAAGTTGGCTCTTATGAGTTCCTTGCAGATGTTTTAGAGGAACTGTAGTTCACTTTCCGTTGACTCTTTGGAAGTTTGATATAATTGGATCTTTGGGACATTATCCCTGAAGGATCTGAAGATTGAAGTCTCTGTGTGTTATGGCTCCTGAACTTTAAATTGTTCAGGGACAACAGGTATTTCCCCTATGCAACAAATGGCTTAAATTTACATAGCATTTCAGTGGTTACCCTTTGATATTTTTGAATTTTGAAAGAAACAAATTTTGAAAGAAATTAATTGAGTTTTACATAATATTTTATTTTTTAAAAATATGGGTGCATTCATTCTTGCCCACAGTCAACTTTAAAAAGTATATTGTAAAATAGTTATGATTTGGAGTTAGAATTCAGGGAAGTTAGAATTCAGGCAGGAGGGTCAATTTTTCTTGGCTGCTATTTTTAAACAACAGAGAATATCAAATCCCAGAAAACTGGGCCAATTTTGCATTCTTAAAGCAGTGTATGCTAGTCTTGATAGTAGCACAAGAATTAAGTTTCCTTAAAGTAATTTTTTGTAATAACTTGTAATTGTTTTGGCATGGAATCCACTAAATAGAAAATCTTTTAGAAAATCTGTAAAAATAATCTGATGACGAATGAATAAGAATCAATTATTGTGATGGAAGAAATATAGAACTTCTAAGGAGAAAAGCAAAAGTTCTGTATGTTCTACCACCACAGAGAGAAACGATGCTGATAAAAGTTTTCTAGAATACTTACAAGACATTTAGTGTTACCAACAATGCTTGGATATGCAATGTTAATTGCAGTGGGATTAATGCCTAAAACAGAAAAAAATAAACAAAAAGCAAAAGTCCTTATTAACAGGCTAGAAATGACATAGAATGGAAGGAGAAGCCAAAATAAGGATGTGATATAAGAAAAGAAATTGAAAAACACTTTTTTTTTTCCAGTGCTGATGTTTGAACCCAGAGCCTTACCTGCTAGGCAAATGCTCTATCACTGAATAGTGTTTCTAGCTCAAATTTGAGCATTTTTATGCTCTTATCATAAATAAAGTAAGATATTGTTACAGCATCAGCATCTTCATAATCGCTATGCCAGCTTTTTAAATATTGAAAACTGGGAGAATGAGTTCATTGACTGACACTGAGATAGAAGGGGAACATGACAGTGGCAAGACAGTGAAGACTGAAATGTAGCATTCGCTGTAGGATTGAAACATTCGTCCATGAAACGAGGAGCAGGAAGAGGATGGTAGTGTGTGAAGGGGAGGTGACAATGCAGGCAATAGCCAAGCACAGGTCTATTTGATAATAGAATGGAAAGAATTAGCAGAGGAAGAAAATATTTGAAAGCAATAATGAAGAATATAAGTACAGAAGTAAGATAAAATTTTCTTCATTTTTTATTAATATTGTAATGTGTAAGAACACTTTAAGTGATTTACTTATAACAATATAATCTTTGTTTATTTATTAAATTTTTTTGCAGCATGGGAGATTGTACTTGGGACCTTACACTTGCCAGGCAGGCACTTATATCACTGAATCTTTAATTCTATATTCTAAGAAATTTATGGTTGTTTTCTAAAGGAGTTTAATGTTTGCATTTTCTAGATGTTTATGGCTTTTATAAGCATATTATCTGTGTGTAACTTTTACAATCACAGGGGTATGGGGTTCAATAAAGAATTAAACTGTATAATGCTTGTTATAAGAATTATAACTGTTTAAATGAAACAGGTTACTTTGTATGACTTAAAAATGGAACCTTATGTGTAATCACAATGCTTCAAGCAATGATGGTACTCTTTTCCAAAAGAGTGTATGAACCCCTATGTTGTTAGATGGAAAGGAAAAAACTCATTTGGAATCAGACCTTTGTAGGTATTAGTTTAAAATTTATTTATGGTTTGTTGTCATCATTCCTCTCTCATGAAGATTATTGCTAATTTAAAAAAAAAATAATTCATTTTAATGAGAAAAAAAGATCAAATAGCAATGGAACAGTTTTAAAACTGGATAATTACAATAATTAATACATTGCATACTGCCAAATTTTTAAATACATTGGGAGCCTTCTTTCCCTTACTTATCTAGCTTACTTTTCTAATTTGTGTTCAATAATCTAATCAGTATAACGTTATATTTGTCCATTTTCCACCTGAGCTCACCCTAGGACCCTGGGAAGCCCTGCACGCACATTTCAGCAGTTTTATGCTTCTCCGGGGATGTGCATGGTATTTATCATTTCTCAGCTCATTTATTGAGGCATTCATCAGGACCCAGTACTCTACCTAAACAAAAAAATATAAAATTATATTTTTCCTCATTCAGTCACATTTGAATTTTTATTGAAAATCTACTGTGCCAAGGTAGGTTTATGAGCTGAGCTTAAAATGCTAAGTAAGTTTATTCTTGTTTTAGATTCACTGTTTTCTGAGTTTTGTTGTGGAAGAATCAAGTTTTGTGTAAATCTGCTTTTCTCCCTTAGATCAATATGCATCTATTCTGTGTTTTCAAGCAGTAAAATCGTCTTCATACTATTAAGAACAGGTTTGAGTAAACTTACACTTCACCTGTTTCTTTATGTCTTTAGATGAAATGAAGAGAATCATAGTAAATAATTCTAGATGAAAGAAAGAAAATGCGACAAGAGAATTTCACCATTTGGAGCTTTTTTTTCCTGGAGGGATTTTCTCAATATCCAAGATTAGAGATTGTTCTCTTCATCTTCAGCCTTATAATGTATCTGATTACCCTCTTGGGTAACAGCACTCTTATTTTAATCATCATCCTAGACTCACGCCTTCAAACACCCATGTACTTCTTCCTTGGAAACCTCTCTTTCATGGACATCTGCTACACATCTGCATCTATCCCTACTTTGTTGGTGAACTTGCTGTCATCCCAGAAAACCATTTTCTTTTCTGGGTGTGCCATACAGATGTACCTTTCCCTTGCCATGGGCTCCACCGAGTGTGTTCTGTTAGCAGTGATGGCATATGACCGCTATGTGGCCATTTGCAACCCACTGAGATACCCCATTGTCATGAACCGGCAGGTCTGTGTACAGATGGTCAGCATCTCCTGGATGACGGGCTGTCTGACAGCTCTGCTGGAAAGCACTTTTGCCCTGAAGAACCCTCTCTGTGGGAACCTCATTGATCATTTTACATGTGAAATTCTGGCAGTGCTAAAGTTAGCTTGCATAAGTTCACTGTTCATGGACATGATCATGCTGGTGGTCAGCGTTCTCCTCCTACTCATCCCAATGCTCTTAATTTGCATCTCTTACGTTTTTATCCTTTCCACTGTTCTGAGAATCAGCTCAGCAGAGGGAAGAAGCAAGGCCTTTTCTACTTGTGGTGCACACTTGATTGTGGTGATTTTATATTATGGGGCTGCCCTCTCCATGTACCTAAAACCTTCTTCATCAAACTCACAAGAAATAGACAAAGTCATTTCATTGCTTTATGGAGTACTTACTCCTATGTTGAACCCCATAATTTACAGTTTAAGAAACAAGGAGGTCAAAGAGGCCATGAAAAAACTGCTGGGTAAAATATAATTATATGAAACACACTAATATCTCTGACTGGAATCCGATAGTTTTACCAAGGATGTGGCCCTAGTAGGATTCACCAGAGAAATTCCAGACACCATGCAAGCCCTTAGAGCTCTGACTTGAACTTTATCTGTATAGTCTTACAATTGTTAGGTACAAAGTAAATGAATAGAACAACAGTAGGTTCCAATTTGCATTTATCAATATATCCTGTTTTTGGTGTTTCATGTAAAAAATTTTGAGAATTTGAGTCCTCAAATGTTGCACTGGGAGGAAATTTTGATAATATTATAGTCAGTGAATGTTAGTGTCAAAAGAAACTTATACATCTTTTTTTGCTTAAATCCTTTTTTGAATGAGATGGGAACATAAACAAACAACATGGACAGTATATATTGGCTTTGATTGTGGAAGTGAGAAAACAAAATCAAAGAAAAGTTGCAAGATTTGCTTAACACCACACAGCTGCAGAACTGGGATAGAAGGTGTCTCTTGAGTTGGCCAGAGCTTATTCTATTATGTGGTGGTATCTCCATCACTGCTCATGTTATTCAAAATTCATTTTCCCAAGTAGTGCATCCAGTGACACACACTAGATTTGTTTACCTGTCATTCTTGTTTGTCTAAGTGCAGAGATATGTGTGCAAATTTTATCTGCATATATAGCATTATACTTGCATATGCTGTTTTTCATGCATGTTTGTATTTTTTTATTGGATGATTGAATTAACAAGGATTTTAATGTACTTTTTTGTTTGTAACGGTCCTTCAATAAATAAGTTTATCACATTCTGTAACTCAGTGGTGTCCAAATTTTCTGTTCAAGGAGATTACGGGACCACAGAGGAAAGTGATTGATAGTGTAGAGTGTGCCTAAGGAGAGTCATGTAGAGAGAAAACATTCTCTCACGCTTTCACAGAGGGAAAATTGGTCAAACAATGGTCATGACTCATCCACATGGCTGTCACTGACAAGGGATCTGCAAACTGCTGTACATGGTTTCTGGGTAAATCCTGAGGGCATTTGACTGACCTTGTCAAATATAAGAATTAAGTTTTTGTTATAAGGGTCTTGCTTTAACTTGGTCTTCACTACCCAGCAGAAAAGTATAAACACAAGGTATAAAAGTAAAGCCATATTAATATGCTGAGCTGTAAGAGGCTCAAGTCAACAACTTCTAATATTGCCCGTTCTGCAGATAACCCATTACTTTTATGGACTACTACACTATATTGGATTATTTTGCTGAATTCACACATCTACAATATTTGAATGGCAATGGAACACTCATTTCTGACAAAACTAGACAAAAAAGTGGAATATAAATGAAGGATGATTTGGTAGTGAAAAAATATATATCTTTATATACAAGATAGGATAGCTATATGGTGACTTTTTCTTAATTCAACAAGAAGAAAGATTTATACTAATAGTGTGTAGACAAGATATCATGTCTGCATCTTGTACTGTGAATAACTACTGCAAAGACAACAATATGCAATGTATTAATTATTATAACTGTCCTACTAACCTGTTTTGAAACTGTCTGATTGCTCTTTCTCAATAAAATTAATAAAAATGCATTTAAAAATAAATAAGTTTATCAATATAATTAGTAAAACATTTAATTCATTTAAGAAATAAACATCATGATGCATATTATGAAGAAGAAATAATAAGGGTGATAAAACACATATGCTTTAAAAACAAGTAAAAATTACAGACACAATATTTAAATTAATTGCATTAAATCTTTTATTTGTGTAGAAACATTGCTTATTTAAAATACAACTTCAGGGCCCTACTATTGGATACTGTGACTCTATCACTCTAGGATGGGTACCCAGTGATCTGCATATACTGTAGAGTTGCAAGAAATTCTGTTGTGAGATGATCGGACTTTGTTTCTGGCAAAGATCTTATTTCTATGTTTAATTATCTCCTATTTCTCTCCTCTTCCTTTCCACTGAAATAGGAAGTGATTATGGGGCCATGACAGGAATGAAAGGTAGCTATTATGGGGAAAAATAGAGACTGTTCCTTTCAGGGGGCCAAGAGCATTTTTCTGCACATGGAACCAAAAGAAGGATAACATGATAGAGGGGTAGGGAGAGAGGGAAGTGGGACAGGTGAGGAGCCTGTGGAGGCAGGCCAGGGCAGGCCACCTGGGCCTTAAAGATGTTAAATATATTAAATTGCTATTGAATGGCTTGAGCATTAGTTTAGCAAGCATTTTGATGGAACAGTTCTCTAGCTCCAGTGTGAAAGATTGATTATGAAAGGTAACAGTTGATACAAGGTGAGCAAACAAGAGAAAATTGTAGTGGAAGTCTGAACTTGCACAGTGGAAGTAGAGAAAAAGGATAGTGGATAGATTGAAAGCTATTTTAAAAAATAAAGTTGACAGTTTAAGACTTCGAATCAGCAAGATTAATTATAGGTGATATGAGAGGAGAAGATATTGACCCCAGGGTTTCTGTTGCAGAACAGAACAATGATGCTGTCATGAACTGACAGAAGGAATACTCAGAGAGGAGCAGTACAAGTTGAAGAGTGAGACATTATTTGTGTTTCAGGCATGTTGAAGTTTGTCACTGAATTACACAGTGGATGTCAAGGAGTTGGCTGGACGTGGTGGTCAGTGTAGAGTGTAAACTTTGCAGGTACAGCATGTTATTTAAGTGATGAACTTGATTAATGAACATTAACTAGGAACAGAGTGAAAAATTTAAGATAAACCTAGAGGAAAGGTAATATTTAAAAGCCCACTGATTAGAGAAAGTGAGTAAGGAAGGGAAACCTTTGGAGTAGAGACAGGGTAGAAATGTGGACACAGCTTCCAGCATTAGATGAAATGAAGTAAGAACATTCTATTCGGGCTCTCCCACTAATAGGAATTAAAAATCGTATCTTTAGAATGCATGGAGCAATTTAAGACTCTGAGTAAGAAATGGTAGTAAGAAATGTAATTCCAAGTATGACCAAGCCAGTGATGAATTTTCTGTCCTCTCTTCTTCCTCCAACATGTTGCCACCAGGGGAACTCCAGAATAAACAGAAAGGCAAGTCTATTAACTGGGCACACATACAGGCATTTTGAGAAAAGTTTCAAAAGAAGCTCCCTAAGTCCACATAAATTGGCTAAAAAGAGGAAATGGGCCTCTAGATATCAAAAATGTGATATTCACTGATATTTCCTTTTTTCTGATATGCTTGACCTCCCAGGAAATCCTGTGGTGGCAGTAACAGGATCAACAGTTGTGGCTGGGGAGGTGTTTCAGGATGTAGAAAATGAAACAGAATATAGAGAGGAAGGAGCTCATGCAAAAAATCCCCAAAGCCTCGTGCAGCCATGGGTGGTTTCTGGAGTTGGTGATTAATTCTTGATCCCATGCTGGGAATGCGGGTATCAGTGCTACACGCTAGTCCTGGGGTGGGCAATCCACACTACGATGTAAGGAGGGGAGAGAGGCTAGCCAGCTGCTGCTTCTCCCCTTTGCTTTTTGCCACCTCCATGAATGGCTGCTCTGTACCATGTGCTGCTCTATGTGGAGCCATCTGAATGTGGGCTCTGACCTCCACTGTCAGCTAAATAAACCTTTCCTTCCTTAACCCTTGGAGTTGAGTATTTGTCCCAACAATGAAAGAAAAGTAACTGAGAAAGAAGGCATCTAAAATTCACAAGAGGAACTCTTTCCCTGAACCAGATAAACAAGGGTTCCAAGGTAATAGAGAAGTCCTGTTGCTTCCTCCCCGCATCTGCCCTCTCTCCAGCTGGTCTCTGGGCAGATGCAGCAGCCACGTGTGCACCTGGGACAGGGAATCAAAAGCACTGGCTTTTTATCTAGGGGACCAAGCAAGGGAACTTCCAGGAGGCAGAAAATGAAGCAGATTATAGAGAGGAAGGAGCTCATGCAGAGAGTCGTGCATGAACTTCTAGGCCATGGTCAAGGTTGTACATGCATGGGGCTGTCATGAACTCTGTGCAGCAGGCCACTCTTAGGTCCCAAACATGCCATGGCTGCAGGGCTTGCATTCAGGGAAGGGTTCCTAACTTTTTGTTTCTGTGTTTAAGTTGGATGGTCTCTGTTGCCCTGTCTTGAAATTCAGTGGGGTTTTTCAATTAATTAATTAATTAATTATATTTGGTACAAGGTCTCAGACCCACACTGATCCTCCTGTCTCAGACTCCCCAGTGCTGGGATTACAGGCCTGACCCACCATGCCTACTTTCAGTGGCCGGCACAGAGCATCCCAGGTTCTTGGGCTGGCACGGCATGTGGTGCCAGGGATTGAACCCAGGTCCTTGCACTTGCCAGGCAGGCACTTAGACTGCCAAGTTATCTCCCTAGCCATTCAGTGGGTTTTATTTTTGTTTTTGTTTTGCTGTCAGTATTCTGTGACTGAGCCCATCTAGCACTGTGTTTGTTATTTATCTTGTTTCTGAGACAAAAAAACCCAATGTCAAAAATTAAGGGAAGAAAGACTTATTTAGCTCACAGTTTGTGGAGTTTTCAGTCTATGATCAGCTGGCTCCACGGTGGGCGATGTGGCACAGGGGCAACCATTCATGGCAGTGGAAGATGCCAAGCACAAGAGAAGAGGGGAAGACAGTATGCTGCTGATCCTGCTGGAAAAGCTTCTCACAGTGCTCTTCCTAGGATGAATTCAGCTGTTCTCATCATCGCTGTGATGTTCAAGGGGAGCTCTGGTCCACCTTGAGTCTTGTTTCCTGGCTCCAGCCCTGGCACAGATCCTTCATCCCACTGGTACAGACTTTCTAGCTTCCTCCACTGGCCTTTGAGCCTTCCCAGCACAGATCCTTGATACAGGGTTGGATGAAACATTGCCGCAGGCTCTAGGCCTCCAGCTAGACTTGTGTAGAGCATTGCCATGGTACGTCAGGCCCTTGAGTCTCTAATATATAGACAAATCTCCCACACTCTTTTGTGTTTGATTCTTTTTGGTGAATGTTATAAAATAATTCTGCAAATTATATGCCCTGCATTAAATCTTTTCCCTTGTAATCCCTGACTGCAGAAAACATATTTTCATTTCAGTTGTTCTTTTTTAATTCTAAAGTTCCCTCCCCAAACCCTGAAAAAACTGAAGTTCCCATTTGTAGGGCCAGGCATTGTGGCACATACCTGTAATGTCAGCACTTGGGAGCCCAAGGCAGGAGGCTACTGTGAGTTTGAGGCCACCATGGACTACGTAGTGAGACTTTGTCTCAAAAGAAAACTAACAATAATAATAAAATTCTCACTTGTTTCATTCTTTATTTCTGTTTTAGTAATATACTTTTCCTGAATGTTTGTCCTACCTAGAGCACAGTTGTAGTACCTGCCACAAAGCTTTTTTTTTTTTTTTTTTTTTATTATCCCAATATCCTTGTTATGCTATAGCTGGTATGTACTGTCTTTTCCCTTGTAAAATATTGAGAATTTCAGAATTCCTTATAGGTGAATGGTTTTTTGGAGTGTATCTTAAGTACTGATACTTGGTCTTACTAAAATCTAGTGGACAGAGCTCAGGGGTTCAATCCCTGGCTGCTGTGCCAGTCCCATCCCTGGGGCACACTGAGATGGGTGACTGAGACTGGGCATGGTGGCGCACACCTGCAATCCCAGTGCTTGGGAGGCTGAAAAACAGGAAGGATCACTGCAAGTCTAATCTTTGTAATGGGACCCTGTTGACTCTGAGCTAAATGCATAAAAGATAAAATAAAATCCAATGGAATTATGGTTTCTGTGTGTGTGTGTGCATGGGTGCATGCGTGCGTGTGTGCGTGTGTGCGTGTGCGTGTGCGTGTGCGTGTGTGTGTGTGAATCAATTTTCCTAGTTAAGCTCAGAATTCAAGTTTATGTCTGTCCTGTGTCAGGTAAGTTTTCAAAGACTTACTCAGATCTGCCCTTCCCTGAATGCAAGCCCTGCAGCCATGGCACGTTTGGGACCTAAGAGTGGCCTGCTGCACGGAGTTCATGACAGCCCCATGCGTGTACAACCTTGACAGTGGCCTAGAAGTTCATGCACGACTCTCTAGGGCTTTCTGCTGAGCTCCTTCCTCTCTATAATCTGCTTCATTTTCTGCCTCCTGGAAGTTCCCTTGCTTGGTCCCCTAGACAAAAAGCCAGTGCTTTTGATTCCCTGTCCCGGGTGCACACGTGGCTGCTGCATCTGCCCAGAGACCAGCTGGTGAGGGGGCAGAGGAGGCAAGGCAGTGCTTTCTCTCTTCTGTTTTTAAGAAAGTTGGGGTTTTGGAAGGCTAGCTATTAATTTTTAAAATATTTGCTAGAATTTACTAGTGGAGGCAGTTGGCTTTAGGATTTGCCTTTTGGAATCCCCAACTCAATATGAATTTTCTGTGTTTTCTTGACTCAGATCTGATGGTTTGTGTATTTTCAGATTTAAGATGAAGAATAATAAGGTTATCTCTTGGCAGAGGACATGATGCTATTGATAGAAAATTCTAAATAATTAAAAAGGAAGGGAAACAAACTATCAGGATTAATAAATGAATTGAGCAAAGCTGTGGGATGCAGAAACAATTGATAAAAAGTGATATTTCTGCATTCATAGGGAACAATCTGCATAGGAAATTTAAGAACAGTTCCATTTAAGGTGGCATTAAGAAAGGATGATACATTCAGGAAAACTTGTTCTGAGAATTGGAAGTTGAAGATTTGTACACTAAAAGATGCAAAATTGTTGAAATTATAGAAGACTTTATACTAATTGGACAGATATTCCATATACATGCATCAGAATTTTTATTTTTATAGTATTTTTAGTTATATTTTAGAATTTTATTAAAAATTGACTTTGTCGAGTTTGGTGGTACAGCCCTGTACCTCAGCCACCAACAGCTGGGATTACAAGCATGTGCCACCATGCCCAGTCTCAATTGTCCTTGTAGCATGCACCAGGGGTTGAGTCAGCGTGGCCAGCCTTGGGACTGAAGCCCTGGCCCCTGTGCCTGTTTGTAGGCTTTCTGTGTAATATTGGAACATAGAGACAGCATGTGGTCACCTGGAGGCCACAATCCTAGACATGAACTGTTGTGACTTGTATTTAGATGTCCCCGAATGCCTCATGTGGTCATAGGTGGATGAAGTTAGAATGTGGGATGCTGGCATTAAGGGGGTATGATTACTAAATTAATTCACTGATTTGTTTGGCATTGTTCTGAGTGTGGATAATGGTAAGGTCCACCCTGGGTATGACTTCTACTCACCTTAAGGGCTTGTAGTCTTGACAGAATATAAGGGTTAGAAAGAGGGCTGTTGTCATCTCTTGCTGCTTCTGCTTTTGTTGCCTTCTCCCTGCTATAAACTGTTTCTCCTCAGCCCTGCCCCTCTGCTATCCACCTTGCCTTGGAGCCAAGATGAAGTGAAACCTTTACAAACTGTGAGCTAAATAACCCTCTCCACCTTTAACTTTGGGAGTTGGGAATTTTGTGTTGGCAATGAGAAAAATAATTAAGACATGGATGCTATGCTTTCTAAGACAATAAAATGGTCACTTCCCCTATAGAGAAAAAGCCAGCGCTTCCCTGAAGAAGAAACCCATAATAGTTTGAGTTATAGTATTTCATAGTAATTGCTCCTGTCAAAGAAAAGGTGTGAGGCCTACAGAGCGGAGGTAGTGGAGTGATTTAGGGATTGTGGTAGTAAAGCGCTAATTCTACTGAGCCATCTCCCTGGCCACTGGATGAAACAAATAGAGCTGTGCTTATATTTATTTCAACCACTTGAGGGCTTTGCCCTGAGAATGGCTGAAATAAAAGTCGGTGTAATTTCATTAATCTGTGAGACCTCAGAACTTTTTTTTTTGGGGGGGGGGGGTCTTTTATGCTTTCAAGTGGCTAACAGTGATTTATGGTACTTAATATAAATGAAGTCTCCTGAGGCTTCCTCTTGGTAATTCTGTGTCAGTAGATTTGGAATGGGATCTTAAAAACTACTGTATACTTTTATAAATTCTCTGGGTAATTCATGCAGTTAGTTCAAAAGCCACATTCAGAGAAACAATTATAGGGCAAATCCCATAGTTTCCAGCAGAAGTATTATTTTTAATTACTCTTATCTCCTTCTGGGGCCTCATACTTGCAGGAGTAAAAGTATAGTTTCTCAAGCTCCTATCACCATTCCTAGGACAGTTAGATGAGTACTTTGAACTATGCTCATTTATCAGTATTTCACTGTTACGCAAAAGGAGAAATCAATTTCCCCTCTACTTCAAATTCCCCTTAGGAAACTTTCTGAGAAAAAAGTTCTCAGACAAATTATTCTCAATTGTATTTTCACAAGCTGGCTTCAGATCTCGCCTCCCTGGGAGGCTGAGTCCCAGGGTGTCTTATTTCACCTGTGTGTGCTTCCCAGGTAGCAGCAGTTCTCAGTTTCTAAATCTGATAAAGTCCCCTGAAACCTAGATCCCTTCAGATCAGTGAGGGTTAGTCTGTGACTTGTGCTTGCCACAGCGGGAACAGTGTCACAAGGGTGAACAGAGGCACTGCTGACAAAAATGTGAAGTCTCGGCTGTTAACAAAGCCACACCTTGGGTTGTTGGGAGAGCCAAGTGGCTGCTTCTCCCTCAGATAGCCACAGGGAGGTCCTTCCAAGAATGGTGAGACATCTAGAAAGAGATGATAAGCGGTAGGTATGGGCTTTATGAAGTTTACTGCTCTGTAAGCAGAAAGTCATTTCCAGCGTGACTCTAGCTTTTTCTCTTTCCATTTCCCTGCATCCAATGGACAGTGGACTAACCAGGACAGTAATTGCCTACATCTTCATCCTTTATCCCTTTCCTTGTTGGGAAGGAAGAAGGGTTCTTCATTACTGTATTAATAGTAGCACAAAGCCCAAAGCACAACAAGGGTAGCATGAGTCAGCACTATAGATACTATACCCATAGTATCTATTATTTTTAGATGGAATGTATTACCTAAGTAGTGATTATTGTGTGCCGTCCTGGTCCACAAGAGACTACTTACAGTATCACATTGCTGCTAAATGTGCTTCTAGAAGAATTAAGTATTTTATCAACATCCTTTTCCGTCATCCCTTTAGTATTTATTGTCTTTCAGGCAAAAGTTATCACTGTGTTATGGCTTAGATGTTCCATCTGGAGGTCTAGTTGGAAGGGGAAGTCATAGGGGCAGGACTTGAAAGGTGTATTGTGTCCCTGTCCTCCTTGTCTTTCTGCTTTCTGGTCATTGAATGGGGAATGGCTTTCTTCCTCCATACTGTTTCTGTCCTGGCATCAGCTGACTGTGGACTGACTCTGCTGAAACTGAGCCAAAATAAAATTCTCCTTTAATCATGGATGTCAGGCATTTTTTTTTTTTTTTCAGGGATGGGAAGATGGCTTACAGGATGGCACTTACATGTGGAGCACAGTATTCTTTTTTTTTTCCGGAACTGGGGATTGAATTCAGGCCCTTGTGCTTGCCAGGGAAGCACTTATTCCACTGAGCCATCTCCCTGGTCCACACAGCCTTCTAATAGAAGAGAGACATTGATAAATAGGGGTTGTGACAGTTTTGGACAAATATTTTCCAGGTATATTATTTTTGAAAAGATATTTTCACATTTTAGTCCTTTTGAATTGCATGATCAATTAATAGATATGTGCCTATGAAACTATTAATGTAATATGCTGTAGTATTGTTCTCTGTGGCAAATTTCTCACTACTCCTCTTCACCCAGCCTCATCTTTAGGGTTAATGCAAACACTGAAAAATTTGCATGAAACCATTGATGTCAAGTAATACTGAATTTCACCCTTTTTTTTTTTTTTTTTTTTTAAAAAATATCAACAGCTCGGGGCTGAGGAGATGGCTCAGTGGAATAAGCGCTTCCCTGTCAAGCGCAAAAAGAAAAAAAAAAAAGAAAAAGAAAAAGAGAGTTGCTTGGTACTGCAGCCTAAATTTTGCTCCCTGTAAGTTTCTGTTGACACCTCAACTGCTAACATTTCAGAATGTGATTGTAGTTAAATATAGGATTTTAAAAGAGGCGATTCCATTGAATTCCACTAAAGCATATCCAGATTTTGGATTGGTTGTAATTGGTCATGACTGGTGTCCAGTAAGAAAGAGTAATAAGTTACAAACAAAATTTGAAAACCAGCAGGCCAGCTCGGGATCTTGTAGAGTTAAGTTGTAAGAGCAGTTGATCTAAACCAAGCCAGATATGCAGCGGGATCCTTACACTTGGGATGAGGACCCGGGTACTGATGTCTCCTGAAAGTCTCAAATCTAGATTTGAACTTGAAGAAGTAGTCCCCTCGGCTTCGCTCATCGCCTAAGGAGATCCGGCACATGGTGGACAGCTGTGGGGACCTGGCCCAGCCCCTCCCCCACCATCACCTGAGCTTGACTGAGCTGTGATACGCCTCTCACACCATCGCGTCACAGGGTCTCTGCTGAGCTGCTGCTGCCTGCCCCACCCTTCACACCTCCCTACCCCACTCCCACACCATCCAGAGAGTCTTGTGGAGCTTCAGCCTGCCCTCAACGCTGAGATTCCGTCTTGTGCCAGAAAGAAAGGCTGCCATTAAGAAATCAGTGAGGAACAAATCCTGGAGGGAAAAAAGGAACCCTTCTCCACTGTTGGTGGGAGTGCAGACTGGAACAATCAGTGTAGAAATCAGTGTGGAGATTCCTCAAAAAGCTGGGATTGGTGGGCCCATTCCAGTCGGCTATTCTCCTCTGGGAATTTGCTTTAGTGGAACAAAAACAAAGCATTAATTTTGTTATGTTGCTGAAAACACAGCAGGTTTAATTAGTAAGATTTATTTACTTAAAATATGGAGACATTGTATAAGACCTTAGTGCTGGTTTGAAGATTGCTGAAATTCTTCAATCCTGTGCCTTGTTGTGGAGAGTGTGTACGGTGAATACAAAAGTAAGAAGCAATTATGGTAAGACAAAATGGTTCTGTTTACCATCCCCCCTTGGAAAGTAGAATATTGAATATCAAGTGTGCTTGGCCACATCTAAATATATTTCCAAAGCAGTTCATGGAGGAAGTCTTTAGCTTTTTAACTTTTTGAAGATACCAAGATAAGAAGAGAAGCATATGGAGTTTGTTTAATAATGAACAAAAAGAGTTAAATAGTATGGACCATGAATCAGATCCAGTGGAATTCTGATACTAACTTATAACTAGTGTGTAATTGCAAGTGTTTCCCTTGTTCCATCAAACCTACCTTTTTCTTCTTACACAATTTAGGTTCTGTTGATTTTCTTGTATACAGAAGTCAGGATAAGATTCAAGATAGAGCACCAGCCTGAGATTCTTCCAAATAATGAAGTGAATGTTGATCAACAGCAGGATACAGATAAAGAGGAAATAAGAAGTCCACATAAATTCTTGGCAAAACAAGAAAAGAAGGCCCGGTGTTGTGGTTCATAACTGTAATCCAAGAACTCTGGAGGCTGAAACAGGAGGATAACAATAAATTCAAGGCTGGTCTCCTTTACATAGTGAGTTCAAATTCAACCTGAACATTATACTGAAACTCTTGTCTAAAACAAAGACAAAAGCCAAAGCAAAGCCACCGCTACCACAACACACACAAACACAAAGGCAAACAAAAAACAACAACAAAAAAAACCCCAATAAACAAAAAGTAAAAAAAAAATCAATAGAACTAAAATAGGAGAATGGAAATTCATGACAGATGCCCCATGTTGGGTCCAGCAGAGGAACTGTACTAAGCACAACATGCACTGGAGTTGTCAGGCAATAGGTTTGGCTCAGCTTTGACTCTCTAGAGCCATAGAATTACTTCTTATGATTCTCCAATACACTGAATTCTCAGAGATAAGAAATTTATGGAAAGAACTATGATGATTTAAGCCAAGAAAGCTAATAACTAACTTCAGGGGCATTAGAGGAAGAAAAGAACCTTGTGTTGCATAGAAAATTAAAGGGCACAGGTGGCCAGAGGTCATCAATGCTAGCAGCTTGTCGAGAACTTTCGCAAATAGGAACTCTTTCATGAGAAATCTAACAGAGCTTGGTGTTGGTGCACATAAAAGTGTCTACTGTTATAACCCAAGTTCTTGATGCTTTTTAGTCTGGAAACAGTGAGTCTGATTCTTCTTCTCCTCCTCCTCCTCCTTTTCCTCCTCTTTGTTCTGCCTTTTCTCTCTCTGTCCTTCAAAATGTGTGTTTGTACCTTGCTTTATCTCTTTGCATTCTTTAACATCCTCTCCCTGCCTCTAATCTGATATCTTAAAATGCCACATTGTATTAGTGCACAAGAACACAAATTTGTTTGTAAAGTAAATATGTTAACCCCATGAGACCATAAAAGAAATGTTCTATAGCTTAAAAGGATAAATACATGAATGTGATCTAATTTATCTTTCTCCAACCATATTTATTTTGGCTCTCAGGCTCATGGTAATTTTAAAATGCCACTAGGGGGCAATGTTGATCAGGAATATCCTCAACAGTGCTTGACTGTTTCATATTAATGTTGAATTTGCAAACCCTTTCGTTTATGTAAGTATTGTATTTCACCTTCTGTGTTAACAGTAGGGTATGAAAAAGACTTTCTTCCACTGCAAAAAAATAATGATGATTTAGAACACACTTGCTGAAGCTTGGAGAAAGAAAAAATGCATGTGTGTGAAGGAGGACTAATTTTTTTCTTTTGGCATTTCTGGGGTTCTAAATTCACATTAGTGATACAGACAGTATACAAACCACAGTTGTAGCAACCAGAGAAAGCAACAGAATGTGACCCCTTTTGTAAGACGCTCATAATATTCCCAAGGAGGCAAAGGAAAACTCCCATTCATCTGCAGTTTACTCAGAATGTTCTTTTCTGTTGCTTGTCACTTTGGAATGGATTTAACTGCCACTAAAAAAGTTACAAGAAGAACAGCTTTATAGCTAGAAATCATGTTTTTGTACAAAACAAGTTCGCCCCATGTCAGCCATGTGACCTGCCCGAGCAGGCCTCTGACCCGTGCCTGCTGGACAGCATCTCTTCAGGACTGGAAAGGAAATCATGTTCCAAGTCCTTCCTGCTAGGTCTCTCAAGTTTGGTGCCTGCTGTGATGCACAGTCATTTTTCCTTTTAAACAAGATACTGCACAGTAGACGTAAAAACTCAAATCCATTCAACATGTAATCAAATGTGCAGGTTTGGTATAAAAAGAGGCACAAATATTTGACCAGCATCCTGACATGCCATTGCAAAGTATAGAAAACCAATTAAGATGATTTGCTTTTTGTCTTTGGTAAGGCTAATGTAGCACTGAAATGGCTTT
This sequence comes from Ctenomys sociabilis, assembly GCA_004027165.1. Classification (NCBI taxonomy): domain Eukaryota; kingdom Metazoa; phylum Chordata; class Mammalia; order Rodentia; family Ctenomyidae; genus Ctenomys; species Ctenomys sociabilis. Next base: position 3,162 of record PVKA01006517.1, on the reverse strand, counting down.
CAATCATATTTAAGCTGAACCTCAAGATTCTTGCATTTATTTTGATCGTTTGTGTTAATAGAATCAAGCCTTTTCATTCCATCTACACTTAAAATGATTATATTGTTCTTAAAATAGTTTTGGAATGCTATGCTGTCATTGATTCTTAATTCATTGGAATGTATTAAGAATTTGCATTGTTTACCTAATTGTAATTTATTCATACATTATTTGCATAATTTATTCATAATTCTCATGGTCTGGGATCTACTGTACAGTGAAGAGGTTTACACACTACCCCTACATGTTGCTAACACTGGGTCTGTCTTGGGCGATATGCTGGATTCTTTCTTTTTTTTTTTTTTGTCTTTTTGAGACAGGGTCTCACTGTGCAGTTCAGGCTGTCCTTAAGCTCACTTTGTAGCTCAGGCTGGTCTCGAACTCACAACAATCCTCCTGCCTCAGCCTCCCTAGTGCTGGGATTACAGGCCTGCGCCACCACGCCCGGCTTTTTGATTCTTTCATTCTTGGATCGATGAAGATAATATAATACTTTACCACAGTGGCATTCTACACATTAAGTGATGCATTAAAGTAAAATGGTAGGACTGACAAATTCTGTCTGCCTTCTTTTCTGTGTAACTTAAAACCAGCAATGATATAATAGAAATTGACTTATTCTGTGTTTCCACATCACCTTGAAAAAGTATTACATAAATGCTAACAGTAGGTAAGCATATTTTGGACATTATGGTATCAAAGAGCAGGCATGTCTACTGTCCATAACCTACAATAAATCTGAGTTATGTATAAATATACTTCATGCCAGAGTAGTTTTCCATATGTAAAGTTTGTTTTCTGGTGCTGGGCATATGCTGTACCACTCAGCTAGACTCCAGCTCTTTCCAAAATGACTTCGTGACTTAGAATAAAATAACAGAAGTACATGCTATATTTTCTTCATACTTCAAGTTCATGCTTAGTAGAAGGTCTTTAATGAAATTAAAAGGGAAACAACACACCCAAAGTCATTTCTGGAAGCAAGCATTAACCTGATTCAAAAACAAGAAAAGGACCCAACCCCAATAAAAGAGAGCTACAGACCAATTCTTTCATGAATATTGATGCAAAAAAAATCTTCAATAACCTGCTGGCAAACATACTGCAGCAAACCATCAAAAAGATTATCCATCATGATCAACTAGAATTAATCCTAAGGATGCAAGGACGGTTTCACATGCATAAATCAATAAGTCTGACACATCACATTAAACAGAAGCAAGGCCAAAAAACTTCTGATCACCTCAGTAGATGAAGAAAAAGCATTTTACAAAACCCACCATCCATGCATGATAAAAACCCTGAAGAAAATAGAGAGAGAGGCCTTTGTCTTGATCTGATAAAGGCCATCAGTGACAAGCCAATGGTCAGCATCATACTAAATAGAGAGAAATTGAAAACTTTCCCCGTAAAATCATGAACAAGACAGAGATGCCCACTGTTCACCATTCCTATTCATCTAGTTTTAGAAAACTTAGAGCAACTGGATAAGAGTAAAACAAAAAAGAAATTGATAGGAAAGGAAGAAGTTAGATTATTATTACTTGCACATGACATGATCCTCTATGTGGGAGATACAAAACCCCCACCAAAAGAGTCCTAGGATTAATTAATCGAATTTAGTAGAATAGCAGGACATAAAGCCAACACTCAAAAAGCAAATTAATCAATTCCTGTACACTAATAACCAACTCACCAGGAAAGAAATTAGGGCAACAATTCCTTTCATAATAGCATTAGGAAAATTGAAATGCTTAGGAATTAACTTAAGCAAGGAAGTGAAAAACATCTACAGTGAGAACTATAGTACTCTGAAAAAGAGTTCAAAGAAAGTATCAGAAAATGGAAGGATATACCCTGCTCCTGGCTTGGCAGAGCCAGTATAATGAAAATGGCCTTGCTTCTGAAACCTTTATTTAGATTTAATGCAATCGCACTCAAAATACCAGTAGCATTCCTCAAATAACAGGAGAAATAACAGGAGAAAGCAACCCTAAAATGCATGTAGAACAGGAAGAAACATAGAATAGCAACAAAGCCAAGGCAGGAGGCGTCAGCACCCCAGATTTCAAGTGATACTACAAAGCTATGATGATAAAAACAGCACGGTATTGCCAGAAAGCAAAACCAAATACAAACAAGCAAGTAAGCAAGCAAACAAATAAATACACCCACAGAAAGCAGACTTGTGGATCCTACACAATACAGGATGGAGAAACAACTCCAGGCCCACTTGGCTACTTTACCTTTGACAGATAATGCTTTTGCTGAAAGAAAGATAATCTCTGTAACAAATGGTGCTTGGGAAACTGTCTATCTACACACCAAAGATCAGACTTAGACCCATATCTCTTCCCATGCACTAAATTAAACCAAAATAGACCAAAGATCTAAATAGTAAAACAGAAACATAGCATCTCTTGGAAGGTAAACTAGGTAAAACTCTTTTTGTTTGTCTTTTTTTTTTTTAAAGACATAGTTTCACTGTGTGGTTTAGACTGGTCTTGAACTCAGGCTGCCTGAAACTTGCAGTGAGCCTCCTGTCTCAGGTTCCTGAGTATTGGGATGGCAGACATGCGACAGAATGCTCAAAAAACTAGATAAAGCTCTGGAAGGCAAAAGTATAGGCAAATACTTTCTGAACAAAGCCCCAGTTGCACAAGAATTGACATCTAGAATGTCAATTAGTTAATCACACATCAAGTTAAAAAACTTCTGCACAGCAAAGCACACCACCACCAGAGTGAAGAGACAACCTACAGAATGAGAAAAGTTTTGCCAGCTACTTCTCAAAGGACTAACGTTGAGGATATATGAAGAATAACAATAAAAATTAGACCCTTCTATTTTTTGACTTTCATTAGTACATGTTCACAGTGCATAAAGATTACATTCCTTGTAGGGAATTGGTACATAACACATTTCAGTTCCATTATTTTTCCTCTATCCTTCCCATACTTTTTATTGTTTAACCATAAGATTCATTTATTCATAAGATATCATGAACTTAATTATCAAATATACAGATTGAAAACCTGACTAATATACCAGAGAACATAAGAAATATATAAACAATTGAACTGAGGTACACTGTTAGATATATTGTCTGCTCTAGATTACAAT